>OY757545.1:20934720-20951423 GCA_963584105.1 Alviniconcha strummeri | reverse complement strand
TGATTCTCCTCCCAACAAAACCTTCATAAATATATATATATATATCACTTCTTTTTACTTGTATACAATTAAAAACAAAACATTGACATGCACACAAACACATGGACACAAAAGAGTTGTGAAAGTAGCATGTAGAGGTAGTAATGTAAATATTCCGATGAGAACAGCTGACACTCTTACATCAACGACAACACACAAACACTGGCATGGTAAAAAATTGAAGAGTAAATAAATCGCCGCAAAAACTGGTCAGGAAAATGTTTGACACTGGTCCCAAGGGATAACCATCATTATATTGTAACATCAGAGACACTGCATGGGAAGCAAGGACGGTAGACATAAATGGTGAACCTATACATAACATGGAATAGTAAACAATAACAGTAACAGGCACTAGAACAGAGAAAAGTAGTTGAGAAAGGGATGGTCTTTGAATGCATGTTAACTTTATTTTCGTAAAAGACATTTAAGAGGGTATAGTTACCAAGCTGTTATATCTCACTCAACGCTTTGTTATAGTTACCAAGCTATTATATCTCATTCAACGCTTTGTATTGTCTTAGAATCTGCCATGAGTGAAAATACAGTTTGCCAGTAAGGCCCCTATAGCTATAGCTCAAGACTCTTTGAGCAGCTGATACCAAAATACTCTTGGAGGGAATTTTTTTCTCTAGATGTCTGCTCAAAGCCTTCCTTTTTTAAATACCAATGCTGTCTTCATCAGGAGAAAGCTTGATTACTATGTGGCCTGACAGTCAAAGCTGCTCTAAGCTGCAGACCATGGATTACTCAGCAATACTGAAATATGTCTGTGTACATTCTGGAAGGAGCTCAAAACCTTGGAACAAACTGTCAAAATAAACAGCTGTGCATCCTGCAAATATTCTTTAAAAAATAAAATAATAAAAATCAGTGTTCATCATAAGCCAGCTCTGAGAAGACTCACAACAGACAAGATGTAATCATCAACAGAACCCCTCCACAATTTACACCTCCAAATATGCCTCAGTGATGTCTGTTTGAGGTATAAATGCTTCAGTAAACTCAATTTGAAGTCTAGCAATTTGTTTCCAAAACTACATGCTAGTACATTTACAGCAAAACAGAATCACTGAGGCAAGTTTGGGGTGTAAACTGTAAATTTTACCTTACTTATGCAGAGCTGAAACCACCACTGAAAGTTTACCAGAACAAGTCAATCTGATAGAAAGTTATGTCACTATGTTCAGTTCTTTTTCAATCTCATTTGGGGTGTAAACTGTAAACTTTACCTTACTTATGCTGAACTGAAACCACCACTGAAAGTTTACCAGAACAAGTCAATTTGATAGAAAGTTATGCCACTATGTTCAGTTCTTTTTCAGTCTCTGAAAATAATAAACTGATTTACAGAATGCATTAAGTTTAGCTTTGATACCAGAAACTAATTGTTTGGGCAGCTGCTAATGCCTAGTAGTGGTAGTAGTCTACACAGAGCACATCAAGCCAGAAATAAGCATGTGCACAAGAAATACAGTTCTACAGGAAGATGATTATGGGGATGGAAAAACACAATGTCATAACTAGATTATGATTGAATTATTTTTGCTTAAACTGGAAAGTAGTTTCATCTGTGAATAAGTAATAGTAGAGCTTTACTAGAACGTTGGTCATGACAAGACTTCTCTTGGTTCATGTCACTTGTAAGACAATTGTCACATCAAGTTGAGTGTTGCTTTACGTTCACAGAAACCGTAGGCTTATTTGGGATGGGAGCCCAGGACGGCCACCTCAACTTTCACACAGCTCCTGAGCTGCGTCATATTATCACATTAATCATTACTTAAACCCCCTGCAACCCTGTCGGTGTGCACACACTGGCATACATACATACATACATACATACATGCAAATTATACCTATGTGACCCTCTTGTTGTTGAGTGTTACTTTAAGTCCACAGAAACCGTAGGCTTATTAGGGATGGGAGCCCAGAACGGCCACCCTGACTTTCACACAGCTCCTGGGGTCTGTGACCCCCTCCCTCTACCCCAATTTAAGTACTCGTTTCCTTCCTGCTTCCCCCCACCCATACTCCCACCCCTCTCTAACAGTATCTTTAAGTACTCAACCTTTTATTCTTCGTGAAAAGGGAGGAGTACACCCAGTTCCCCCTCAAAATGTGAATGGCTGATCTGGATCGCTGACCATAAAATTTTTTATGGCTTTCTTTTCTGTTTGGTTTTGTATTTTTGTTGTTGTTTTCCATGTTTTACTTTAGCCTCTAGTTTGTGACCTCAAATGGGACCAAACCGTCCACAAATTCTAAACTGTATTTGATCTCAAGTGGGACCAAACCTTCCACAAATTCTGAACTGTTTGTATTTGATCTCAAATGGGACCAAACTTAGCGTCAGTTCAAAACTGTCTGCATTTGACCTCAGATGGGACAATACCTTCTGCCTATTAATTCTAACTGGTCTTAACCTGTGTGTAAAGGGCACAGAAGTAAGATGTCTGTGATAAATATAAACCTGCTCATCTCCAACAGTCATCATTCTCTTGTTCTCAGACTGCTTTTTCTTTCACATGTACTTGTTCTAACGGACTACATCAAATTCCATGCAAATTCAAGAGAAGCAGGATCACAGGCATAATGATATACATGTAATTCAGCAGCAGAATAAAATCTAAAATTTTTAAATTACACAGTGGAGCCCTCTAAAGAAGAAGAACCTAGCTGGGGCCATGTCTACCTGCCAGAAATTTGTCCTAAAGAGGATACCAAGCAAAGACAAAAAACTGGCCTAGAAACTAAATCTATTTTTTCTTGTTTTTAATAATGCTCATTGGACTAAGTTGAGACAACTCATGTGCAAAATATCCTGGCGAAAAAACACTTATTACTTCCCTTTGGCTTCAGAACTTGATCAGGGCAAAAAGTATTACTTTAACAAGTTTTTTTTTAACAGTACCAGAAAGCTTATTTTGGTGATTAAACAAACACCGGTAATCATAAAAATTCCCACGTCCACAAACAGCAAAAAAACAAGACAAAAGCAGCTGCATATAATTATACTATTAACTATAGTCAATTCACTAACAAACATTTACTGCACAAAATAATCCCTGATATTGGAGTCCAAGCAAGTTTTCAACAGTCTTGCCTCAGGATATGAAAGGCTGATGTGCCAAACGACTGATACAACATCTGTGGAAGACGCAGCACAACCATCAACAGTTAGACGCAGTTGTCAGTATCATGAAACCCAAGAACATCTTTCCTGTACGTACATATTTTGTGAGAAATTGTTCACAATGTCTGAACACCTTGGATGCGTACAAATGACATGATGTTTAGAGACACTGTGAACAGTATTTGAACACCTCAGCTGTACGTAGAAGATGCTGGGAGATTTTCTTCACAGTGCCTTATCACCTAGCTAACTGTTCACTCTCTAAACTGCTTAGATATACACACGTGGAACTATGAGAAATTGTTGACGTTGCCTGTGAAAAGAAGCATTTTCAGGTTTAAGACCTCAGCATACACAATACCCCATGACAGAACACACTGTTGGTTGTAAAAGAAAACTAACATCCATCCATCACTGAGCTTGCCAGTCAACCAGGGCAGTCGGTGACCGGTGACCTGTCTGGTAACCATGGTCCCTGCAGAGCAAGCTGTTTGCGGCTTTGAAACAATAGGCCATAAACTCCTAGATCTCTACAATGCAGGTACTGGAAAAGGGAATGGAATTTATTACTCTTACTGTTAGCTGGGTGGGTGGCCTGACTCTGTTGTAGCTCCGGCTTTACTGAGGGAAAGAGGCCTGAATTTTGCATGGGAAAAAACACACGCTCATTCCGGGCTGTGAAAAACAGCTCAGAAAACATGACTTTGGGACTCCCCCAACCCCCCTTTACCTGTGCATATCATAGTCTGTACATGTTTCACTGGCTGTTTACTGAGACTCTGCTATGCTGTACATGTTTTACTGGCTGTTTACTGAGACTCTGCTATGCTGTGCATGTTTCACTGGCTGTTTACTGTGACTGCTATGCTGTGCATGTTTTACTGGCTGTTTACTGTGACTCTGCTATGCTGTGCATGTTTTACTGGCTGTTTACTGAGACTCTGCTATGCTGTGCATGTTTTACTGTTTACTGAGACTCTGCTATGCTGTGCATGTTTTACTGGCTGTTTACTGAGACTCTGCTATGCTGTGCTTCTACAAGGATACTAGACACTAGACAGTATGAAAGGCATTTTGGCCCAATGGTATGTAAGATGTCTAGCCAGTTACCGAATGGACCAGCTCAGTAAACATGCCGGATCTGATTTGCATCTGATCTGGATCAGCTTGGAAGTGTTGGCCAAAAGCAGGCCTGATGATTCTTGCACACTGGCTTGTTTCCGGACTAAATCTGTTTGGACAAAACCAAACTGCTTCTGGGTTGGTTTTGCACAATATGACCCTGGCCATCTGTTGAAGAATGCAACCGAGTCTGAAAGTGGGAAACTGATACACAGTGGTTGCAGGCTGGTAGCGTTCTGCCAGAACCAAGCCTGATGATTCTAGCACACTGGCTTGCTTCTAGACCAGATGCAATCTGCCAAAAACTGACCAGGCCATCCAGACTGGATCAGAGCCAGTTTCGCACAATATGATCTGGTCATTCTTTGCAAGAACAGGCCTTCTTTGCAAGAACAGAACAGAATCAGATGCCGGTAGCTGGATCTAGAATATACAACCTGGACCAATTCCGGCTGTCAGCTGGCTGTTGCCATAACCAAAACGCTTCTGAATCAGAGCCAGTATGTTTACTGGGAGGTTTGAATCAGAGCCTGCATGTTTACTGGGAGGTTTGAATCAGAGCCTGCATGTTTACTGGGAGGTTTGAATCAGAGCTGGCATGTTTACTGGGAGGTTTGAATCAGAGCCTACATGTTTACTGGGAGGTTTGAATCAGAGCTGGCATGTTTACTGGGAGGTTTGAATCAGAGCCTACATGTTTACTGGGAGGTTTGAATCAGAGCCTACATGTTTACTGGGAGGTTTGAATCAGAGCTGGCATGTTTACTGGGAGGTTGAATCAGACCTGGCATGTTTACTGGGAGGTTTGAATCAGAGCCAGCCGGCATGTTTACTGGGAGGTTGAATCAGAGCTGGCATGTTTACTGGGAGGTTTGAATCTTCATCAGCTCCCCTTTCTCTTCAAAAGCTGTGCTTTGTCCACTGTCTGACAACTTTGCCCTCTGTGATCAATGAGAACATTACAGCCTCTCACAGCTCTGTCTGTCTTAACACAGAATCACTGTGGTGGTGATGGAGTAACCTAGGTATAAACTCTCTACCCCCCCTCCCCCCCCCCCACCCCTTTCTGCTAACATCTCTGTCCAGAGACAACTCAGTGTTAACGAAGACTCACTAACAAAACACTATTTAAATCGACAGTGCATGGATTTGAGACTGGCATCAACCCTTTAGGAACACCACGTGTGCAATGTGTATTTTAGCTTCCAAGCACTGGACCAACAACTCAACCAAACAGAAGATATTTCCTTTCTCGTCTCATTTTTCATCGTTTTTGGCCATTTAACTGTTAAGTGTCGTTTTGTCACTTGGCGAAGAGGACGACCCTGAAAATTTGCAGCGTGTGTCTAGGTCACAATAAATAAGCATTCTTTTGGATATTTTATGTGTTTGGATCTTGTTTTAGAATGCTAGCAGTCGTTCTTGTTCACATTCTTGCATTTCACAGTAAGATTCTCACGATTTGAGGGCCACTTCACATTCGTAGGACAGCAACTGAACTTATGAAGATGGAAAGGATGTTCAGTAGCATATTTTTGTACATTTTAGACACAGAATTCCACATACTACAGGTTGAACTGAAAGGCATGTTATGCTCATGTGAAAACACCTGATCATACCCAAATGTATCACGAAGGGTGTTTCACAGCATAAAAGTTAAAACATTTTAGATCAAAAAGGGTGTTGCAAGAAACATTCAAGTGCATTTTAATTACCATAAAGCATCTTACATGGGGCTGAGAATAACATTTTGACTATTTTTTTATATAACTCAAATTTCTCATAGATTATGTTTGCGGGACAACAACCAACCATGTTGCTACATAATGGTGCTCCACTGAACAATTCAGTGCACTTTCACAACAGGCAATTTGGCATAGCGTAAGGGGCATATTTTTGCTGGAGAATTTTTCAAACTGCAGCATCCAAGGGGTACTTTATATTGGGTCATCTGTATGAGCCTGCCTTTGCATTTTCTCCCGCCCTCTCTGTGGCTAGTCCAGTCACATTGCACATAACAACTTCACTCCGCTGAAGGACACAGCCTAGAGTACTCGCCCAGCAGTCATCGTCACTGCCATCGTCACCGCTGATCATCACACCACTTCTTTCAACTTCACTTCATTCTTCTCATACTTCTCGTACATGTTCTTCAGCGTTTTGTGTAAAGTGCTGAAGGAGGGGCGGGAGGCTGGGCGTCGGTGCCAGCACTGTTTCATCAACTCGTACACCTGTTGAGGAGTCTGATCTGGCTGCGCCAGCACTTTGCCGTCTTTGATGTAGCGCACCACCTCGTCGTGCGTCAGTCCGTAGTAAGGCTGAAGGGCGAAGGAGAAGATCTCCCAGAGGACCACCCCGAAGGACCAGACGTCAGACTGCGTTGAGAACTTGTTGTAGAGGATGGCTTCCAGGGGCATCCAGCGGATGGGGATGGCGTCGTGCTCGCTACCGCGATAGTAGTCCACGCTGTGCACGCTCCGCGCCAACCCAAAATCTGAGATTTTCACTACAAGGTCGTGACCCACCAGGCAGTTCCTGGTGGCGAGGTCGCGGTGGACATAGCCCCTCTGAGCGAGGTAGGCCATGCCGCCTGCCACCTGCTGAGAGATGTACAACTGTTCGCTGGTGCTGAGTCGGGCCGGAGATGTGACCTCCCCATCCCCATCAGCATTGTCCACCACCACCTCCTCCTCTTCGTCCACCTCCACCTCCACACGAAGTCCATCCTCTAGGTCAATTGTGTGATTCCGTGAGCGAGGAACTCGCAAACTGAAATGCTCTGGACTGCACAGTCGGAGGAATTCGTTCAGGTCTCCTTTGCTCATGAATTCAAACAACAAACACATAGGCTTGCCCACCGCACATACCCCCAGCAACCGCACAATGTTGGGATGGTCAAAATCTGCCATGAGAGATGCTTCACGCTCAAAATCAGACTGCAGATCTTCAGATGCGTCCTCCTTGAGCATCTTGACAGCAATAAGGGTGGACTCCCCTGGCTTAATCCTTGAGCCAACCGTGCTGGAACCAGGCACTTTGGCTTTAAACACGCGGCCAAATGCTCCCTGGCCAATGTCGCGCAGAAACACAATGTCGTTTCTGGGAAACTCGTACCCTTCTAGCTTAGGGTTCAACTTCCCTGAAGTCCTCAGCTGGTGATATGCTGCATTTTCAGGAAGCCGAGCGATGGCTGCATCCACGTCGTCCTTTGCTGCTGCTTTGTAGCCCTGGTGACCGCTGCCTCTGCGACGAAAGAGGTTAACGCAGAGGGCAACGAAAAGGGCGATGATGATGATACCCACAGCACAGACGACGGATATGATGATGATGGCGACAAGGGTAAACGTGGGCTGCTCTGACAGCTTGCTGGGCTCTGCCTGTGTCCTGTTGTCTGTCCCTGAAACACATTTTAGCACATTTAAATAAATGCTGCAGATACATCCAGGTGAAAGGTGACTGTGTCAGTGTATGAACAGAAATTTGAATGGTGACTGAGTCAGTGTATGAACAGAAATTTGAATGGTGACTGAGTCAGTGTATGAACAGAAATTTGAATGGTGACTGAGTCAGTGTATGAACAGAAATTTGAATGGTGACTGAGTCAGTGTATGAACAGAAATTTGAATGGTGACTGAGTCAGTGTATGTTGAATGGTGAAGGGTCAGTGTATGAACAGAAATCTGAATGGTGACTGAATCAAGGCATGAACAGAAATTTGAATGGTGACTGAGTCAGTGTATGAACAGAAATTTGAATGGTGACTGAGTCAGTGTATGCTAAATGGTGAAGGGTCAGTGTATGAACATAAATCTGAATGGTGACTGAATCAAGGCATGAACAGAAATTTGAATGGTGACTGAGTCAGTGTATGTTGAATGGTGAAGAGTCAGTGTATGAATAGAAATTTGAATGGTGACTGAGTCAGTGTATGAACAGAAATTTGAATGGTAACCAAGTCAGTCAGTGCATGTTGACTAGTGACTGAGTGAGTCACTGAGTAATTAGTGACTGAGTGAGTGTATGAACAGAAATATGAATGGCAACTGAGTCAGTGTATGTTGAATGATGAAGAGTGAGTGTGTGAACAGAAATTTGCTGACAGTAAATTATATCTTTTCCGTGCGATTTGTACTTCCTTGTCCACCAGTGGCTGAACATGCATAGTCATTTTCGGTGGTTCTCTTGATGATTTTAGTGTACCTTTGACTTGATTCTGTCTGTTAGTCAACCAGTCCATCAGTCAGTCAGTCAGACAGTCCACCAGTCAGCCAGCCAGTTTGCCTCAGTCAGCCAATCAGTCTCCATTAAGACTTTACTTGATCATACTCTTTATTCACTCACTGGCATTGATTTGTATATTGATGAACCAATCAACCATTCACATTGGTTCATTTTTAAAAAATTCAATCATGACATCATTTACTCGTTCATGTCATTATTCCTTCCTTCATTAGTTCATTCACTCCGATTCATTTCTTCAACCTCATTCATTTTTGACTCCATTCATTCCTCCATTTATTCTGTGCCAGTTTCTCTACTGACCACACTGAGGGACGTCGCAGAATTCCCAGCGTTTCTCCCGCACCGTGGTGTAACACCAGGGCTTCTCTTCTTCTGCACCGGGGTTGCGACAATAGTTCTCTGCTCCCAGCAGCTCCGGAAACACCAAGGGAGACCGCTCATGCTGCTGGGGGTAGTTGTCTGTCCATGCCTGGCACAGCAAGCCGGACACCGTCACGTTGACTGTGCCATTGTACCAGCGTCCTTTGTCCACATAACACTCCTCTGTGGAAAAGAAAGCTGCAGTAAAGGCAAGGGTAGCAGTGCAAATGTCATGGTAATTGCAGTCATTATATTGTCACTGCCACCGCTCTGATCCCTTATGCACAATCAGTGCCTGCTTGCACAAACACTGTTTGATGTTTGTTGTACAATATGTGTCCAAGACAAAATAAAAACGTGTCCCAGTGTGCAAACAAGTTTGCTAACACTCATGTGCATGCCTGCATGAACACAGACTCAGTGCCACTTCCTCAAATACCCTTGTGCACATGTAACCTCCTCAGTGGTTCCTGTGCACACGTCTTTGACTTCCTCAGATATTCATGTATGCGCATACCAGCAACTGCCTCAAATATCCCCATTAAACACATACCTATCTAACTTGCTCAGACATCCATGTACATAATATAGCTGATCACATTTTTTTTTTTTTTTTTTTTACTACGTATAAATCTGTAACTGCATAAGCTATCCATGCACACATCTACCTTCCTCAGTTATCCATGTACGTAATTATATACCTGTAACTTCCTCAGTTATCCATGTACATGTATATCTGTAACTGCCTCAGTTATCCAAGTACATACACACCTGTAACTTCCTCAGATATGCATGTACATAATTTATAATACATACACACCTGTGACTTCCTCCAAGTTACACACACGCATAAATATATACCTGCAATACCCAAACAACCACATGCACATATGCACGCAAACACACACACACACACACACACACACACACACACACACACACACACACACACACACACACGACACACACACACACACACACACACACACACACACACACACACACCTCTAACTTCCTCAGATATCCACATACATACCTGCAACTTTCTAAGACATCCATGTACATGCATATTTGTAACTTCCTCAGATATGTATGTAAAGACATACCTGTAACATCCTCAAAGTTACATACACATGCACATACTAGTAGCTGCCTAACACACACACACACACACACACACACACACACACACACACACACACACACACACACACACACACCTGTAACCTCCTTGGGGGCAGCTTCAGGGTGAACATCACATGCACACGCGCATGCATGCATGCACACACACATACACACACACACACACACACATTGCAACACACACACACACACACACACACACACACACACACACACACACACACACACACACACCTGTAACCTCCTCGGGGGCAGCTTCAGGGTGAACGTCAGCCTGGGTGCAGAGGTCATCAGGCTCCCAAAGACTGGGCAGAGAGTCACAGTGGGGCAGGCGGAAGTGAGAGCGGTTCCTGAAGAACACCCCGTTGTTCTTCTTCTCCTCAACCAAAGCCCACTGACGAAAGCAGAAGAGGTCTTGCACAGCCAAGCAGTGTTCCCTGAAGAAGAAACGAAACAAAGAAAAATTGTAATGTTTATGGGTTAACAACAACAACAGCAAAGAAGACTGATGTCTGCCTGTCTTTGTGAACACCTCAACTCTCTCTCTCTCTCTCTCTCTCTCTCTTTTTCATAAATCTTTCAGCAAGCTTATCAACAAAAAACAAAAACAAAACAAAAAAGAACAACAATAAAACTGGTCTTCCTGCCTGTCTTCGTCCTGAAGTGACCCCGTGCAGCTGAGGTGATGCCAAAATCAAAGAACTAACTTCCTGCATGCCTGCCTGCTTTGCCTGCCTGCCTGCCTTCTTTGCCTGCCTGTCTTCTTTGCCTGCCTACCTGCCTGACTTCTTTGTCTCCCTGCCTGCTTGCTTTCCTTGTCTGCCTACCTGCCTGCCTTCTTTGTCTCCCTGCCTGCCTTCTTTGCCTGCCTGCCTGCCTTCTTTGTCTCCCTTCTTTGTCTGCCTTCTTTGTCTGCCTGCCTGCCTGCTTTCTTTGTCTGCCTACCTGCCTGCTTTCTTTGTCTCCCTGCCTGCCTTCTTTGCCTGCCTGCCTGCCTTCTTTGTCTCCCTTCTTTGTCTGCCTTCTTTGTCGGCCTACCTGCCTGCCTTCTTTGTCTCCCTGCCTGCCTGCCTTCTTTGCCTGCCTGCCTGCCTGCCTGCCTTCTTTGCCTGCCTGCCTGCCTGCCTTCTTTGTCTGCCTGCCTGCCTGCTTTCTTTGTCTGCCTACCTGCCTGCTTTCTTTGTCTCCCTGCCTGCCTTCTTTGCCTGCCTGCCTGCCTTCTTTGTCTGCCTGCCTGCCTTCTTTGTCTCCCTTCTTTGTCTGCCTTCTTTGTCTGCCTACCTGCCTGCCTTCTTTGTCTCCCTGCCTGCCTGACTTCTTTGTCTCCCTGCCTGCCTGACTTCTTTGTCTGCCTGCCTGCCTTCTTTGCCTGCCTGCCTGCCTGCCTGCCTTCTTTGCCTGCCTGCCTGCCTTCTTTGTCTCGCTGCCTGCCTGCTTTCTTTGTCTCCCTGCCTGCCTGCCTTCTTTGTCTCCCTGCCTGCCTGCTTTCTTTGTCTCCCTGCCTGCCTTCTTTGTCTCCCTGCCTGCCTGCTTTCTTTGTCTCCCTGCCTGCCTGCCTTCTTTGTCTCCCTGCCTGCCTGCTTTCTTTGTCTCCCTGCCTGCCTGACTTCTTTGCCTGCCTGCCTGCCTGCTTTCTTTGTCTCCCTGCCTGCCTGACTTCTTTGCCTGCCTGCCTGCTTTCTTTGTCTCCCTGCCTGCCTGCCTTCTTTGCCTGCCTGCCTGCCTTCTTTGTCTGCCTGCCTGCCTTCTTTGTCTCGCTGCCTGCCTGCTTTCTTTGTCTCCCTGCCTGCCTGCCTTCTTTGTCTCCCTGCCTGCCTGCTTTCTTTGTCTCCCTGCCTGCCTGACTTCTTTGCCTGCCTGCCTGCCTGCTTTCTTTGTCTCCCTGCCTGCCTGACTTCTTTGCCTGCCTGCCTGCCTTCTTTGTCTGCCTGCCTGCCTTCTTTGCCTGCCTGCCTGCCTTCTTTGTCTGCCTGCCTGCCTTCTTTGTCTCCCTGCCTGCCTGCTTTCTTTGTCTCCCTGCCTGCCTGACTTCTTTGCCTGCCTGCCTGCCTGCTTTCTTTGTCTCCCTGCCTGCCTGACTTCTTTGCCTGCCTGCCTGCTTTCTTTGTCTCCCTGCCTGCCTGCCTTCTTTGCCTGCCTGCCTGCCTTCTTTGTCTCCCTGCCTGCCTGCTTTCTTTGTCTCCCTGCCTGCCTGACTTCTTTGCCTGCCTGCTTTCTTTGTCTCCCTGCCTGCCTGACTTCTTTGCCTGCCTGCCTGCCTTCTTTGTCTGCCTGCCTGCCTTCTTTGCCTGCCTGCCTGCCTTCTTTGTCTGCCTGCCTGCCTTCTTTGTCTCCCTGCCTGCCTGCTTTCTTTGTCTCCCTGCCTGCCTGACTTCTTTGCCTGCCTGCCTGCCCCTCTTTGTCATTGCCATAGTTGGTTACCTCATAACCAGTCCCTTCTGAGGGACCAGTTGAGGCTGTTGCTTGAAGTTGGGGGAAGGAGGATGATATCCTTCATCTGGACAGGAAGGGGTGGTTGGTAATGATATCAACAGTTATGAAGGTTTTTTATTCTATATATTTCAATTTTGGTTTTTGCTTCCTTTTTTTTTTTTTTGGTGGGGGGGGGGGGGGGGGGGGGGGGCAGCATTGGTACATTGTTGAAGTGTCTTACTTAATTCAACCATCTTAATTTAACTTCAGTTTTATTTCAGTGATTTACATCTTAGTTGTTGGGTTGCTTTCCTTCAACACTATGAGTTGCTTTTCTCATCCCCCCTCCCCCCCCCCCCCCCCCCCACCACCCCCTACTATACAAGCCGAGGGTAACACTGTTTTCAACATTCCTCAATTAATTTGACATTCCACCTCAGGACAGATAAAACTCCTCTCTCTCTCTCTCTCTCTCTCTCTCTCTCTCTCTCTCTCTCTCTCTCTCTCTCAAAGCTCTGTAAAGCCATACTACTATATCAGCTTCCCTATCTCCCTCCCATATACCATGACCTCTTCTGCCTTATCTATCCTCGCCACTCATCAAAGCCAGAGTTATGACTTCTTTATCTGCCAACCACTGGGGGCCTCATACTTGTAGATGACTGAAAAGTCAAGGGGGGTTGGGGGCCGTGGAGAGGGAGGTGGGGAAGGAGGAAGATGCCGAGGTGAATATTACTGGGGGTGGGGGTGTGTGGGGAGAGATGGGTGGGGAACACTGGAGGGGGGTAATCGGTGGATGGGTGATGAAAAGGAGCTCAGAGAGAGAGAGAGAGAGAGAGAGAGAGAGAGAGAGAGAGAGAGAGAGAGAGAGAGAGAGAGAGAGAGATTCAAAGTCCAGCTCATTTTAAAATTGTAACGACCTGTGCATAATCATGCATTCACAGCCACGGAAAATATATTCTTCCTCACTCTAACGTCTGGGTACGAGAGAGGGTCATGGAGAGGGCCGGGGTAAGGTGGATGTGGGTGGGTGGGTGGGTGGGAGTGAATGGGGTTCCGTCAGTGTGGGTGGGGCAGGCCTGAGCGGGGCGGTGTTGGGTTACCCGGGTTCCCTCAATCAGGGAGATTATGTGATGAAAAGTGGGAGCGGAGAGAGAACCAGTTTGGCCAATTAACATTGCGGCCAGCTGTTTTTTGTCTTTTGTTTTGTTTGCTTGTTTTTATCTGTCGAGGGTTGACACCAACTGCTGAAAATAACCAGTGAGGGTAATGAGGGTGTGTGGCCGAGCGGCAGCAGTGTCTGTTCAGAACAAACACCTCTGAGTCTATCACTGAATAAACGGGAGGGGGTGGGGGACAGAGAGACACAAACAGAGAGAAACAGAGACAGAGACTGAGACAGAAAAACGGAGAGAGACTGAGAGCGAGCTAGCGAGCGAGGGAGGGGGGGGGGGAGAGGGAGAGAGAGAGAGATGGAGAGAGACACAGAGACACACACACACACACACACACACACACACACACACACACACACACACACACACACACACAGACGGAGAGAGAGACTGAAGGAGAGAGTGAGAGACAGACAGACAGACAGAGAGAGACAGAGAGAGACAGAGAGCAATCAACGATATTATGAACGGCGTGGTGGTTCTCTTTCGTTTTCTTCTATACGGTGAACACGAAAAAATATATATAAGTAAAAATAAATAAAAAAAACGTGAGTTATCTGCTGTGTACGCTATCCCATGTTGGATAGGGAAAGCTGATTCAGCGCAGCGGTGAGGAAACAAGAAGACTGAAGGGAGGGTACAGTTTCAAAAACCAATTAGTCAGGAACCCTGTGTGCATTTTATGTCCATACATACACGTTCGGGAGGGGAAGCGAGGGCGAAACTTGGAGAGGGTCGGGCGCCAGAAAGCATCCATTTAGGTCATGCTGCAGCCACTGAGCGCATTATCGTCTTTCAAATCGGTCATGCTGCAGCCACTGAGCGCATTATCGTCTTTGAAACTTCCACATCGACGCGGGATGAATGGTGCCGCTAGGCGAAGCAGCTTGCGGGGGCGATGTCATTAACTTTTATTTAAAATATAAATAAACCCCACAAGCACATCATGGAGGGGGCGCTGTCAATGGGAAAAAAACAAGAACGCCTCTGTTGGCAACCAGTCCTAAACTTCAGTCGAATTAGTGACTAGGAGCGGCCGGCAAAAACGATAACATAATTTAAAAAAATGTATTTAAAAAAAAAAAAAGTCTTTTAAAGGGTGAAAGAAAATCAAATTTGTATGAAGTATGCTGGGAACTAGGTCGTATGTGTTCCGGTTGTTTCTCTATCTACATTCGCCCATATATAACCGCAATGATTGACTGGGCGTAAAACACCAAACTACTTACTCGCTATCTACGCTTCCCCACTGGTATATATTCCCCAGTAACGGCAACCTAATGGCTCTAAAGGTTGGTAAGCGGAAGGACCTCGGTTCGATGCCGCTTCGGCTCTCCTTTCTCTTCAGAAAGGTTGTGGTTTGTGGACACCGTCTTGTGACTTTGTCCATCACTTCCTACTGAAACATTAAATTGGCTCTCATCGCTGCCCATCTTAATGCAGAAAGTCATTCTGGTGGTGACAGTGTAGCGATAGGTATATACTCTCCCTCTTCCCCCACCTCCATACACCTTCCCCCCCCTTCTCCCCGTCCCTAATAAGCCTTGTGGTTTCTGTGGACGTTAAGCACCATGTTTACTTACTAACCTAATGGTGGTAAAAAAACTCGATCTGGAAACGTCTCGCTTTCCGGCACCCTTCTTCCGCCGAAAGGATGTCGTAAACGATGTCTGGAGTTTGTAGTGGCAACAGGCTGGGAACTGCGCCAACTGTGCTCCAGTTAGAACACTATCTATTATATACCCCTGAGGCATATTCCCCAACAACGGTCACTCAACAGCCTGGGAACTGGGCCAACAGTGCTCCAGTTAGAACACTATTATATACCCCTGAGGTATAGTATTTACATATTCCCCAATAACGGTGACTCAATGGCGGCAACTGCCTGGAAACTGGGTCAACTGTTGGCCCTCGACCTATTAACATTCTCGGCATATTCCCCAACAACAGCAACTCAAGTGTTGGCAACTGCTTGGGACTTGGGTCTACTTAATTTTCTCTCTTAGCAAGTGGTCCATAGGTCTATTACACTTCCTTGCCTCCCTCGGCATAGTCCATTAGACTGTACCACGTGGGAGCTTGCCAGGGAACTAAGTCAACTGTGTTTCAGTTGCCACGTTGTCATAGTTCAGGAGCTGTGTGAGAGTCGAGGTGGCCGTCCTGAGCTGCCCGTCCTAACGAGCCTTCTGGTTCCCGTGGACGTAAAGAATTATTGAACCGTGCTTCGGCATTGGTCACAGCTTGTCCCTAATATGTCAACTGACACCTGAGGGCATTAAGCAACACTTCACCACCACCAAGTTGCCACGTTGTCCATGTTACCCACCGCCGCCAGTTCTCTGCTGAATTACCGGGGGTCGGGTCTGTGTGGGAATTAATTGTGTCCCGTTAATTGGCACGTGGTCCATGTACCCCACCGCCGCGTATTCCCCATAATTACCAGGGGTCGGGCCGGTGTGGAAACCCGCGTGTCCCGTTGCCATGTTCCCCACCACCACGCATTCCGTATAATTCCCCCCTGGGCGTATTCCCTAAACTGACGGCGACTCCAGGATGGGACCTGTCTGGGAAGTGGGTGGACAGTCTTAAGGTTGGCACGCTGTCTGTATCCCCCTGGGGCATATCATATTAGTTCCCTAAACTGATCACGGCTCTCAAGACGGCGCCTGCCTGGGAATCGGGTCGACAGTCACAGTGTTGGCATTTGTCAGTACCCCCCTGGGCATATCATACATCAATTCCGCCATAAACTGACGACGACCCCAGAATGGGAACTGCGTGGGAACTGGTCGACATTCACAATGTTGACATTTGTCTATGCCCCCCACCCCGGGCACATCATATATCAGTTCCACAAACTGACGACGACCCCAGGATGGGAACTGCGTGGGAACTGGTCGACATTCACAATGTTGACATTTGTCTATGCCCCCCACCCCGGGCACATCATATATCAGTTCCACAAACTGACGACGACCCCAGGATGCGACCTGCGTGGGAACTGGTCGACATTCACAATGCTGACATTTGTCTATGCCCCCAGGATAGGGCCTGCCTGGGAACTGGGTCGACAG
>OY757545.1:20919296-20929520 GCA_963584105.1 Alviniconcha strummeri | reverse complement strand
ATCTTGCATACAGTTTTATATACATTTTAGGCTGTACACCAGACTCCACATCTACTTACCGTTGTACCAGCGTACAGTGCTCGACGGGCTAGCTAGCCGAGTAAACGGCGATAGTGTATAACCCGGGGAGCGGGGATAGCTCAGTGGTTAGAGCATCGGACTCGTGATCGAAAGGTCCCGAGTTCGAATCCCGGCAGTTGCGGCGGTGTGAATTTTCTTCTCCAGGGTCAACCTCTGAGCTGAGAGACGGCAGCAGTTTCACGTGGCACCAGCCATGCAACAACCAAAGAGCGCTGTCAGTACACCACTTCCGTGGGTATTAATAATACGCTCTGATGAAAGGATACAGTCACTCATTCAGAATCACATTCGACATGTGCGCAGTGAGTTTGCTCGAGAGCAGAGAATAGCGCTATATTATAAATGTTATGAATAATAAAGTGATCACTTTCAATTATCGAAACATTTTCAGAACAGCACTAAATCAACAAGATGAAGAGCATCACAAAAAGATTTATATAAGAAAAGTTGTTTTGGTGTGTTTACTGCAGGCACTGAAAAACCGACAGAGCCGCCACAGTCAACATCGTGATTCGTTCTGTGAAGAAAATTGTTGGTGCGTTTTTTGTCCTTGCAAAGTCGGGTAGGTTTTGTCATTGATCAGTAAATCGATTCCTTCAAAACAAAGTGTACCTATCGCTTACACACACAGAGACACACAGACAAAGAGAGACAGAGACTAGCAACAGAGAGGAAAGAAGGGGCGAGGAGAGAGAGAGAGAGAGAGAGAGAGAGAGAGAGAGAGAGAGAGAGAGAGAGAGAGAGAGAGAGAGAGATGAGAGAGAGAGAGAGAGAGAGAGAGAGAGAGAGAGATTCTGCCAGATATGTTCTACAAGCCACGTCGTTTTGTTCATCGATGACAGAACAATGAACGATTCTGAGTTGCCGGAGGTCGAAAAGCGAGGCGTGTCTCGTCTAGGTGCGCTGATTGGCTAATCGCGTTCTGTCAGTCACAGTTATTCGGTGACACGTTAATTAAAGCGCACGTAAGCGAAAAACGTGCTCGAACACTCCTGAAACATGATGCCATGGCACAATAACAGTTTTCAAGAGCACACGCTTTTATAAACGCTTGTGAAAACCAGGCGGGGAAAACTGCACTAAGTGCCTTTCATGCGTTAGCCGGCGTGAAAATTGTGTAGCTCAAGTGGAATGATTCGCCTCGTGTGTCTAGTCACGCTCAATGAAAACTGACGTGTGAGAAGCAAAGTCTAAGCTGCCTCAAAAAATGAGACCATGATTAATGCGACTTACTTTCGTCCGCTTTGTTTCTTCGAAAACAGATTTCTGCCGCGGGTAGATCCATTGGGGACAGAATGTTACTTAGGAGCAGGCGTGTTCATATCTGGGCCGCGTCAGTGTGTGCCGAAAGACCAGCAAGTTTCACTGACAAACAATATTTCAAACTGGGATGTCATTTGTTCTATTAAGCACATATAATTATACAGTTAATTCAGTATTAAGATATTAAGAATTGGATCCTGCTTAGCTTCAGTTGTCAGATAAGAGGTGCTTTGTAAAACTGCAATGTCAAGGAGCGTGAAAAAGAGTCAAATGTATATCGTAATGGATGGATGCATGTTTCTGAAGAAATAAAAAGGAAAAAAAGCCCCACAATAATGTGCTTGACAAAACACACACACACACACACACACACACACACACACACACACACACACACACACACACACACACACACACACACACACACACACACACACACAACCACACATACACACACACACACACACTAAATGAGAGTTTGTTAGTAGTTCGTATTTAGATTTTTAAAGCCCTGTCAACCGCACAAGGTCACCTCAGGACGAATACAAATGAAAGTTAATAGCGGTCAACTCAGGTCACCACCCTATAACAAGCGAGACAATACCGCAGACCTTTCAGAGCTCGGGAGCAGTGTAAACAGGGGAGGGTGGAGCTGACCTTCCAGAGCTCGGGAGCAGTGTAAACAGGGAGGTGGAGCTGACCTTTCAGAGCTCGGGAGCAGTGTAAACAGGGAGGTGGAGCTGACCTTTCAGAGCTCGGGAGCAGTGTAAACAGGGAGGTGGGAGCTGACCTTTCAGAGCTCGGGAGCAGTGTAAACAGGGAGGTGGGAGCTGAGCTTTCAGACCCTACTTCTTTTTAATGGTGCTTTACGTCCACGGAAACCATAAGGCTTACTAGGGGGGTGTGTGTGTGTGTGTGTGTGTGTGTGTGTGTGTGTGTGTGTGTGTGTGTGTGTGTGTGTGTGTGTGTGTGTGTGTGTGTGTGTGTGTGTGGTTGTGGTTGTGTTGTGGGTGGCCCAAGACGGCCTCATCGACTTTCACACAGCTCCTGAGCTATGACAAACCCTACCTCCACCCCACCCCTAATAAACCATATGGCTGTGGCCGTTTTATACGCACCATTGGACCAGAGCCCAAGAACTGTGAGAAAGTCGAGGTGGACGTCCCCGGCTCCCCCTAATAGTCCCCATGGTTTCTGTGGACGTAAAGCGACATTGAACTTGAACACCACCGCAGTAGAAGCAGCAGACCTGATGTAGTCACGAAAGCCCTTCGTCTGGCGTGCAGTGATACAGGGCAGATGAATGATTGGCTGGATGGTTGGTGAATTGGCTGAAAAGGGTTCTCACCCTGACGTTCGTCATGTTTGAAGAAGATAGAGAACAAAATGAAAACGGTGAACCGGGAAGGCAGAACTTAGCACGGCAAAATTCGTGGCAGAGTCGAAACATGAAGGGCTATATTCTGACATACATGCTTTTCGCCAGTCCGGTGATACGAAAAATCGTCCTCAGTGTGCATGCGTTTGTGCTGAGACTATGAATATTCTTAACTTGTTCCCGTTGGATCTCGACAGGGTTCCAGGCGAGATCAAAAGATCAAGAGATCTTAGAGGAGGAAGGTGGAGCTGGACCCTCACTTTTGCGCAGAGGAGATCATGAGTAGGGAGGTGGAGCTGGGCTGAGCAAGTTGGACGTCTTTTGCTTTGAGTTGTCCAAGTTGTTCGTCAACAGCGGTGCAACGGACATTGTCTTAGTGACTCTGTCCAGCACAGCAGTTGAAAGAGCAATTGCGCAGTGCACAAGTCGCTGGGCAATGGCGAGGGGACACCGCCTTAACACTTCCATTGTTCTGGCGGCGGTCCACGGTCTCTCCGGTCTTTTTCGGGCGGTTTCCGCGGTCGAGCCAATCACCCTGGCCCCTTTCCCACTCTGTCCCCGTCCCTAATAGGTTATCCCGCCTCCGTGGACGTAAAGCAACATAAAAGCCAAAGAATCCCGGCATGCGTTTGTGCCGAGACTAGGAATATTCTGAACTTGTTCCCGGCGTGCGTTTGTGCCGAGACTAGGAATATTCTGAACTTGTTCCCGTAGTGTGCGTGCGTTTGTGCCGAGATTTTGAATATTCTGAGCTTGTTCCCGTAGTGTGCGTGCGTTTGTGCCTTGCTGTTGTAGTGTCTCTGCCGCGGTTGTCTCACAGCCGGAGGTTGATGCAGCGTTAAAGAACTATAACTTGCCTCGGTGGTTCGCGCCACCTGCCTATGCAATTATGGTGTAGGGTGTTTAGAGAGGGTTGGGGACCTCAAACGCTGTCCCCGGCCCACCAGCCTTTCTGTGTGCCGCCAGCGACCATAATTACCTATGATAACACAGTGACCTCTGCCCCAGTCCTCTTTTTGGAGTTGTTCTGATGGTAACCAAACTGCAGTGCTCAGCCTTTCTCAGCGCCGGCTCCTGGCCCGCCAGTTTTACATAGTCCTCATTAATAGTGTCATCGTTTCCTTCTTTTTTTTTCAGAGCTCAGGAGCTGCGTACAAGTCGAGGTGGCCGTCCAGGGCTCCCCGTCCCTAACAGTCCTTACGGTCTCCGTGGATGTGAAGCAACACTAAACTTGAACAAAGATGTCAGAGCTCAGGAGCTGTGTACAAGTCGAGGTGGCCGTCCAGGGCTCCCCGTCCCTAATAGTCCCTATGGTCTCCGTGGATGTGAAGCAACACGGAACTTGAACGTCATCCTTTCCCTCGTCCCTAATATTCCCCAATAATGGTCTCTGTGGACGTAAAGCTACCTTTGAAGAAGAGCTACGTGTCAGAGTTATCGCCCCCCTCGCTCCCACAAAGGGTTTGAAGCTATAGCAAAAACATCAGCCGCCTTCATCTCCTCACTTGTCAATCGTCTTGTCGTTTAATTACTGCTGTTGATGACGTCTTTTTTTCCTCTCTTTTATTTCAGTCAGTATATTACTATTTCTTTTTTTCTTTTTAGAGGGGCGGAAGGGGCGGGGGTGCTGTCTTGTCTGCTGCTATTGTGCGATTTAGATGTTTTTCGTACTGCCTACAGCTATACCTTTTAATCCCGGGTAAGGGGGTGGGGGAAATGGGGATAGGGCAGGGGAGCGGGTAGTGGGAGAGGGAGGAAGGGGGATAGGGGAAAGGGAGGGGGAGATGGCGAGGGGCTCTGAACCTGACGTTCGTTATATTTAAAGAGGACTGAGAACAAAATGAAAACGATAAACCGGGAAAGGCAGAACTTAGTAAGGCAAAATTCGTGGCAGAGACGAAGCATGCAGGGCTATATTCTGACATATATTACAAGTTTTAGAAGGACTAAAAGCCTTTGATAGCTCTATGTTTTCAGGAGAGAGGGGACCTTACTTTCTGGGTGAGAGGGGACCTTAATTTTTGGATTTTTAGGTGAGAGGGGACCTTTATTTTCTGGGTGAGAGTGTGAGAGGGGACCTTACTTTCTGGGTGAGAGGGTGAGAGGGGACCTTAATTTCTGGATTTTTAGGTGAGAGGGGACCTTTATTTTCTGGGTGAGAGTGTGAGAGGGGACCTTACTTTCTGGGTGAGAGGGTGAGAGGGGACCTTACTTTCTGGGTGAGAGGGTGAGAGGGGACCTTACTTTCTGGGTTTTCAGGTGAAAGGGGGCCTTACTTTCTGGGTTTTCAGGTGAGAGGGGACCTTACTTTCTGGGTGAGAGGGTGAGAGGGGACCTTAATTTCTGGGTTTTCAGGTGAGAGGGGACCTTAATTTCTGGGTTTTCAGGTGAGAGGGGACCTTAATTTCTGGGTTTTCAGGTGAGAGGGGACCTTAATTTCTGGATTTTCAGGTGAGACGGGACCTTAATTTCTGGGTTTTCAGGTGAGAGGGGACCTTATTTTGGGGGTCTTCAGGTGAGAACGGGACTTTATCTTCTGCCTTCGCGGTAGCCCTCCGCGTGGACGAAGAGAGAAAGAGGTCGGAATGTGTATGTGTGCATGTATGTAGTTGTGTGCACCTGGTGAACCAGTCCAACTTGGCGCTGCACACTTCGCTGACGGCGTTTTGCAGCCAAGGTGTCGCGTCTGTGTGCGATCAGGCGTGAAGGTGCCGGGCTTCACAAGTCGACACGCGTTGTGATCACTGACAGGTGTAATAATGACTGACGCGATCAGCTGCCCTGTTACGTGTGGGCTTCGCAACGCTGGCCTACAAAAGAGGCGAGAAAGAAAGGTAATTTAGTGAGCCGGTTTGGCCTAGCGGTAGGGCGTTAGGCTGGTAAGAGGTGGGACCTCGGTTCGAATCCTCTTCGGCTCTCCTTTCTCTTCAAAGGTTGTGGTCTGTGGACACTGTCTTGTGACTTTGTTTTTCACAACTATAAAACATTAAAATGGCTCTCATCGCTGCCCACCTTAATGCTGGAGTCATTCTGGTGGTGACAGTGTAGCGATAGGTATATAATCTCTTCCCTCCTCCCCCCCAACCTCCATACCCCATTCCCCCCTGCTCCCCGTCCCTCATAAACCTGGTTTCTGTGGACGTTAAGCAGCATGTTTACTTAGGTAACTGTGAGCCGGTTTGGCCTAGCGGTAAGGCGTTAGGCTGGTAAGCAGAGGGACCTCAGTTCGAACCCGCTTCGGCTCTCCATTCTCTTCAAAAGTTGTGGTCTGTGGACACTGTCGTGTGACTTTGTCCCTCACAGTTATGAAACATTAAAATGGCTCTCATCACTGCCCATCTCAATGCAGGAGTCATTCTGGTGGTGACAGTGTAGCGATAGGTATATAATCTCCGTCTTCCACCACCTCCACACCACCTTCCATCCCTTCTCCCCGTCCCTAATAAGCCTTGTGGTTTCTATGGTCGATTAGCACCATGTTTACTTACTTATTTAGAAAGATATGCAGAAGTGAAGATAATGAATAGACGCAGCGAGTCTGACCGAGAGCGGAGAATAGCGCTATAGAAAAGCTAGTCACTTACGTAGAATCACATGCAAGCGCAGCGAGTCTGATCGAGAGCTACAGAAAAGCGACCAACAACAACAACAACGATTATTTCTATTAAAAGTCTGAAACCCAGCTGAAGAATATAAGTGTGTATAACTAATGAATATTAGCCGATAAGAATGTGGGCTCTGAAGCCGAGTCTTTCCTTTCTACATACCCCCCTCCCCCCCCCGCCCCTCCCCCATCTCTCTCACCAAATACAATCAACCAGTCTACGGATCCTCACGAAACACTCCATTTATAGACAAACTTCAAAAAGTTCAGAATGCAGCAGCAAGGCTTGTGTGTAAAGCTAAGAAATCTGACCACATCCATCCTAGTCTTGAAACTCTGCATTGGCTACCAGTAACACATCGCATTCAATACAAAATTTCAACTATCTGCTTCAACTCCATCTCTGGAACAGCCCCTCAGTATCTGTCCGATCTCCTTCAACCTTATACTCCAGCAAGACAATTACGATCTGCATCTGACACACGAACCTTTGTCACCCCCCGTGTAAACACAAAAACATTTGGTGAAAGATCTTTTTCTTATGCTGGCCCATCTGTCTGGAACAATTTGCCTCAAACACTCCGCCACTCTGATTCTACCTCCTCTTTCAAAGCCGCCCTCAAGACGCACCTGTTTAATAACTATTTCTAAACTGTTTTTCACAGCCCTGCCCATCCCCTCGTCCGACACTGTGTGTGTGTGTGTGTGTGTGTGTGTGTGTGTGTGTGTGTGCGTGCGTGCGTGCGTGCGTGCGTGCGTGCGCGCGTGTACGTGCGTGCGTGCGTGCGTGCGTGCGTGCGTGTGTGTGTGTGTGTTTAAGCGGAGTAAAGGAAATTGGGACCAGACGGGGAAGAGACTGAAGAAACAAACGGAGGGGAATTACCAAACTGATACACCGGTACCAAACTGATACACCGGTACCAAACTGATACACCGGTACCAAACTGATACACCATTACCAGAGTGCAAGCCAGGCCAAGCGCATGCAGAATCACAGAATCAGGTAGCAGTTAGACGACGGGGGTTGGGTCAGTGTGGTGGGAGGATGCACTGACAGAGAGTGCAGAGATTCTGCAGCAACAGTGCAACCATAACTTGGGACCAGTCAGTGTGATCTGGATGTTCACAAAGCCGAGTCCCCACCAGGATTCAAATGGATGCTGCTGCTGATGATGATGAAGTGACGCTTAATGTTCTCAGATGTCGGCTGACATATTAGGGACAAGCTGAGACCAATGCCGAAGCTTGGTTCAGTATAGCTTTACGTCCACGGAAGCCACAAGGCTCGTTAGGACGGACAGCCCAGGACGGCCACCTCGACTCTCACACAGCTCCTGAACTACGACAAATGGATGCTGGATATGAGCATAATTTATACTTCTCTCAGCACTCGATGGCAGAGGCCCGAGCTGTGCAAATCATCAAAGGAAAGGCACCAAATGGAATCTGCATGCACATAAGGAACCAGTGGCCTTAGCCGATGAGCGTGCTTCCCCGATCGCACTGTTGTGTAGGGCTGCCCTTCACACAACGCCAAACGAAAGACCGGCAGCAAAGACAATTTCATACCAGCCAGGAACCAAGACGTGGATATGTATTATTGGCGGGAGCTCCCACAAGTATATTTTTGTCGCGACAAAAGAAAATTTCATACCAGCCAGGAACCAAGACGTGGATAATTATGCATTATTGGCGGGAGCTGCCGTAAGTATCATTTTTGTCGCGACAAACACGTGTTTTTCGCGACAAAAATGATACTTGTGGCATCTCCCGCCAATGATAGATATACATTATTGGGCGATTCAGGCGGGGTTGTTAACTCCCTTGACTTTTGCCCGGCATCGCTTAAGTCCCTTGGCTGCTTTTACTTCCGGTGCGTACTTTCTTCACAATGGAAGGCGGTGACAGTGAATTTGCGAATTTTACACTGCCAACGTTAAAGGCATTTTTTGAGGCACGTAGTCATAATGTGTCTGGAAATAAGCAATAACTTGTTGCTCGTGCTTTGGGATGCCCCAAAACGCATTTTTTCTATGAACTCGCGATCTTCTGATCAGCCCCAAAACGACGCAAAGACACTTTTTTCCCACTCTCCATCCCCTTTCCACGGTAATTTTTGCAACTGCAACAGTATTGGCATTTGTACTGCTTCGCAATTCAGATTTCAACTTCCACTGTTATACGCAGCGTGAAGCAACGCCTACTCAGAAATCGGCCCGGAAGTGCGCTGCGACCTCTCGCGACTTCTATCGCAAAAGATTACAAAGCGCATTCACTCTAGCAAACCAGCTTCGCTCAATTGCCCAGTAGTGACAGTCTGGACTGTCGCTTAAGTTGCATTTTTGCCAGTAAGCCGGAGGGTCACTGAGCGTTTCTTTAGACCCTTTAATAATGACTGGTTTATGACGACGTGGGGACGGGGGGGGGGGGGGGACGGGAGGGGATGGGGGGGAGGGGCTACAATTTTTCCCGACAGATAACTCATCGTTCAGCTTACTGATTTTAAACGTACGATAGCGCATGTCAGTTCTCTGCATCAAGTTTGACAATACTAATCTAGTTATAGTTTTGTTACAAAAACGATTAATGAAAACCTAAAGAGGGCGACATCGTTCAACAATACGACTTACAACGCAAAGAACCCACGACTCCCAGCTCTTCGCCATCGCGGTATAAAGTTTGCTTGCACACACTTGTATTGACTTGTTGCTCTCTCTCTCTCTCTCTCTCTCTCTCTCTCTCTCTCTCTCTCTCTCTCTCTCTCTCTCTCTCTCTCTCTCTCTCTCAGCCTCTGTCTCTGCGCACCTTTCCGTTGGTAATCAACAAATAACTGAGGTCAGTGAGGTGTTATAAGTGACAATAATCTGACCTGAGGCCCCCACATTCGTGACCTGTGCAAAAACTACTGCAAAAAAAAAAAAAAAAAAAAAAAAAAAGAGTCTACCAATCAGAAAAAATTAAGCATTTTCTTAACTTTCGTTCCAGTAAAACGTTTTTCCAAGCACACATTCAGTCAGGTATAGATTATGTTTCAACTCTTTGTGACTCAGCAAGTGACTCTGCAAAAACCCTTGAAGTCACTACACAGGCGAGCAATCAAAATTGTTCATCTAAAACGAACCAGCCATACCGATAAAGACTACAAAACGGCTCAAATTCTCCCGCTATCTTCTAGATTAATGTGTAACAAAGCACGTTTTGTGCACAAAATTGTACCGGGTAGGGCACCGATTTATCTATCAACAAAATTATTGATTAATCAAAGTTCGAGGAATTCATCAAGAAAACTAAATGTGCCAATACCGAGGATAGATTTATTCAATTCCAGCCTGGTTTATTTTGGTCCTGCTCTCTGGAACTCATTGCCCAGCGCAATTGAGGCTTCCAGTCAGTCCTTCAGTATTTAAAAAGCGTCTTACGCTTCGTATGTTATCTCTCTTAGGTGTTACATGAAACCATGATCATAGATGTATCTCTCCATGGGCTGCTTCCAACCTGTGTTGTGCTGCTTCAGGCAGCCCATATCTTTTGTGTGTCTGTGCTCTATGTGCATGCAGTTTTCGATGACAAACATGTTCTTATGTGCGTGTGCGCGTGTGAGTGATTACCCCAGATCTAGCTAATTTTTATATGTATATATTTTTTTCAAATGCTCATTATCGACTTGTTTCTCGGTTTGCTGGTGTCCATTTCGACATGGTTTGTATGAATGTACATGTACTCAACATACTGTAGCTCATTGTATCCTTAATAGTAGTTTCCCTCATGGGCGAGGGCTGGATGTAAAAAGACTTCGAGTCTTCTCCACTACCCTCGTAAAATAAAATGTATTCATTCATTCATTTTCTCTCTCTCTCTCTCTCTTCTTTCATTCTCTCTCTCTCTCTCTCTCTCTCTC
>OY757545.1:20866432-20913932 GCA_963584105.1 Alviniconcha strummeri | reverse complement strand
ACCGGATAGCCGACCCCCTGCCTCAGTCCCAGATAACCAAGCAGCCACCCCCCACCCATCCCCCACCCCGCCCGACAGGCAAAACCAAAACGACGTCGACAAAACCAAGCGCTTACTGAAGTGCGCCGAGTCGTTGTGATGATGGTGATGACCGTACTGACGCGGGATGCCGAACATCACCTACTATGGTATAACAGGACATCAGTGAGTTAGGTAAGATATGATGCTGTCCGTGACAGGAAAGACGAAGCGGGGTGGCCTCTAGCACCAGCTTGCAACGTGACAAAAACCGCTGTCACTGACTGAACAGCCGGATGATACTCCTGACCAGGGCCACCATCACTGAGCCGGGTCAGTCACAACGGCAGTCAGTCCGCAGTGGCCGAAAACTGACAATCGACAATATCCACTCAAGTTTAGCCCCGTCGGTTCGCTGTCCTCAGATGGTTTCAAACTGGGTGCCAAAACAATCATTGTTTCAGTCGTGGAGTATCTGCTAATATTTCCTGATATCAGCAGACCGTGCAGTTACAACAGAAAGTTTCAAGGAACAACTCAAATCTCTCGCTGCCCCAGAAACATCGAGTGCTCCCCCTTGTCCGCTGACACGGCGGGAGCACTGTCATTTTCATCTCATCTCATTCCGAACTCCCGCTGCATCCCAGCAAGTTGTGCCCTCAGTGTGAACTTAAACTTCCAAGGAGACAGTAGAAAATTCCAGGGACATTTTATACTCCATTTTAGGTCACAAAATTAGCAATATCATCAGAATCACATGATCAGTCCAGACAGGCTCTCACTGACTATCAGTCAAGCCGGGTCAAAATTGGCAATAAACGCCACTTGAGTAGTAAAATTAATGATGTGTTTTATCACTGATGTGTGTGTGTCTTTCCCGTTGTCCTTGTGCGTGTGCTCCGTCTCAAGTTGTTTGATCGATCTAGATCTGGTTTGAGACGGCTGAGTAACCGTGAATCAGTGACTGACGCTCAGTGCCGAGCGGCGGACGGCCGGTGCGGCGGCCGCTGAGCAGTGCCGGCACTGAAAACGTGACAATCCATGCCGCCGGTCGTGTTGACATTCACAATAACAGTAACAATATACTTTATTCATCCCAGCGGGAAATTAAAGCTTTCGTTCGATCGCGGCACAACGAAAAACATCTCAATTCGGAACGGCACACGGCACATCAGAGTCAGTACACTCCCGTTACTGAGACTCATGACGCCCCCTCAGTTTCTCTCAACTTTGATCTGCATACACTGACTAATAGCAAACACAAAATTACCTGGACTAATGCTTTCTCTCGGCCAAAACTCACCCGTTAGTTTTACACTACGGCACTACTTACCGTAGAGTGTCACGAAATCAAACTAACTTAGAGCTGCAAATGTCGAAGTTGCTGGGTTTCATTCGCCTAGTGTTTGAGTGATTCAGATAATGATTATCCGTGTGGCCCAAAATGGCGTTAAAAATGTTCCAGAAATTAGTCCGACCGTCTCATCTGTCGTCCTTGCCAATATTGCTTATTTTTATAATTATAAAGAACGTAGGCGTACCGCATTTTGAGTGTGGCGTATCACTGAATGAGTGGCCGCTGACGGCACACGTGTACAGTTAAAGAGCGACAGGCAGTGCACTCAGGCACTAAGACATGAATGCCTTCTGTTGCCCTGCTTTGAGTTCCTTAGCGGTGTTGTGAAATAAACAGTGTGGCAGAAGTGGCAACGATCACATGAACATGTCAAATAGGCACGAAGCAGACAACATAGTCATGTCGTTGACAGAAGTGCCCGAGGGCCGCCGAGCGAATCAAAGACAGCAAGCGGAGTTGCCAAGGACAACATGAATATTTATCACAAGCCAAGATGGCGGCTTTTGTAGCGAGCGGCGACTTGCTCGCTTGTCGAGTTGTGTACTGTTTGTGGAACTGACATCAAAGGTAGGTTGTGGCTTCTCTCTGCTTCTTTTTCCCATTTTAAATCGTTCTGTAGCCTTAGAATTAGCTAGTCGTTCGTCACCAATAATCTAGACATTCAAAACTTCCACAGTGCCCCCTCCTTCTCTCTCTGTCTTCTTCTTCTTCCATATAATGTCCAAATTCAGCACTCTGAAGACTCTGACACTTTTGGTGAATACTGGATTATTTTGGTGTTTCCATAATCCCTTGAACTCTGACATGGACTGGAGGCTCTTTAATGTGGTATGTAATCTTTTTGTATACATTGTATACACTCCTATAGTCTCTCTCTCTCTCTCTCTCTCTCTCTCTCACACACACACACACACACACACACACACACACACACACACACACACACACACACACACAACCACAGAGAGACACCAACACAGTGACATACTGACTTAATCTCAATGCGGCTGTCAATGTAAGTGGGGTGGAAGGGGGGGGGGGCGGTGTGGGGGTCTATGACCTGAATTTCCCACAAAGGATTATATTAATAAACTGCAGTTGTTGTTGTTCTTTGTTTGGGGGGTGGGGTAAATTTTGTTTTTGTTTGTTTGCTTGCTTAATTTGTGTGTGGTATATCTTGTGTGTGGTATATATTGTTCTGATCTGAATATCCCACAAAGGATTAGATTAATAATTATTAAGTGCTGTTGTTGTTCTTCTCCTTTATTTGGGGTGTGGGTTAGATATTGTTTTCACTTTTGTTTGTTTGCTTGCTTAATTTTTGTGTGGTCTATCTTGATTGCTCTCTCTCTCTCTGCTTCCGTTTTCTTTTCTGATACTAGTCATATGAACTGATCAGATGTTCTGCTGCTTTATTTGCTGGTTGTATGCTCATAATATGTAACTGAATGATGTATGGCATGTGTTCATCTGGCGCTGTGAACATGCTATGTTTTGTGTGGAAATCAATGGTTTGTAAGACTCACAACTTCAATTCTCTGTTTCAGATTTTGAGCATCAGAAAACCAGGATGAGTGACAAAGACATAAAGAAACGGCAGCGGAAGCGACAACAGGTCGCCCCAGAGAGCATCACAGAGGAGTCGGAGCTAGAGAGCGTCGGCATGGAGGAACACGGCCACAACAATGTGTGAGTAGGATAACAAACCCATTCTTTCAAATGAGTTCAAAGCATGATGAAGCCTGGCTTTGCAGCTTGCTGCCAGTAGGTAATCAAATTAACATGCAATGTACCATCCTGCTGTTTAGAGGAAATGGCTTTCTGCATCGCTATGTCTTTTCCAGAGGGGGATACATATTATGATAAAAGTTTTTATAACTTATACAGGGGAACTGATGCACCCGATAGACTCTTTATGAAGGGAGTAGCTCTCTCTCTCTCTCCCTCTCTCGCTCTCACTCTGTAGGTCAGATTTACTCTGTTTTAGGTCTTCCAGATCTTAACACCTCAACAATTAATTACTTGCTTGTTTCTTTCTATACTTCGACCTGAAAATTTAAAAAATAAAGTTGATAACTGAGGATCTTTCTTTTAAAAATGTGCTGCTGATTTTGTATCAGCTATAAAAAAAAATTGTTTCAAAAAAAAGAAGAGCTCCATGGGCAGTAAGTAGCAGGATCAGATTACACAACACTATACTACTAAGTGTTGTTATAGCTTCCCCAACACTTACAACATACTTGAAATGACACATGAACAGTCGTTGTGTACCCAGACAACAACCTCTACCTCATCTCCCAGTATGCACACCCTAACTTCCTGGCCCCCTTGGCCTTTAAATCAGTCATATGGAATGGATTTATTACAGATTATTAAACTGCCTCTTGCAGAATCAAGTCAGAGCAACTGCTTTACCATTGGTGATAAGTTTGCTTGATCAAGTCAACAACTCAGCAATAACCCAGAGGTATAAAAAATACTCTGGGGGCTACACAGTTGTTTCTTTCTTGTAAGGTTTTTGTTGCTGCTGTTTATTGTTTCATCTTGGTTGTTGTTTTTTGGTTGTTTGATCCAAACACATAAGAGGTTAAAACCAATGCTATTTATTTTGACAAAATGCAACATGCAAATTTTCAGGTTAATCCCTTTTTTGAAGCTACAAAACAACACTCAAACAACAGTTGAATCATGAAAAATGAGATGTAGGATACTAAGTTATTTGCTTTTGGTTGACCTGTTTTGTTATGTTGGTTTGTGTTTCAGATATCATTGTTGTTGTTGTTGTTTTGGTTTGTTTTTTTGTTTTTTTTGTTTTTGCCTGGGTTAAAAAAATTAAAAAATAGGGGTGGTGGGGTTGGGGGGGGGGGGAGGGGGCATTTTATTGCCTGTAATTCAGTAATTAATTTAGGAAATGTGTATACAGCTGTCTTCAGGGGTTCCAATGTTCTCTCTCTGTGTCTCTGTCTCTCTCTCTCCACCCTGATATAACCGCAGTGGTTGACTGGGCATAAATCACAAAGTTTCTCTCTCTCTCTCTCTCTCTCTCTCTCTCTCTCTCTCTCTCTCTCTCTCTCTCTCTCTCTCTCTCTCTCTCTCTCTCTCTCTCTCTCTCGAGGTGGGGGGAGGGGAAATAACCTCTTAACCATCAGTGTCTGTTAATGCTTCATTTCTTTTACAAAAGTGTAAATTACAGTAATGTTGATCAGTGATAATTTTGTTGACCATGGTAGAACATTAATGATGATGATGATGATGACCACTGAGGACAAGGACAGTGATAATTATGATGGTGATAGTGATGATAACAATAGCATTCTGCACTGTAATGATGTTGATATGATTCTTTCGTTGCCTTTAGACTTTATCAGTCTGTCAGTGTTATGTGCACTGTGTTTGTACACTTTCATTTTACTGATCATTTCTCTTGTCACAATTCAGTATTCAAGATAAAAAAAAAATCTTTTCTTCTTCTTTTTTTAAGCCAAGGATCAGCATCCCTGAAGTTTGACACAGTGGCCCAGGTAGTTCATGGTGCTCAAACAAAAGTCAGTGGACTGAAGATGGTTGCCAATGTCAAGAGTGCAGGCAACAAGTGGATGGAATACACTACCCAGCGAAGAATCCGCAGGAAAACAGGTATGTGATACTCTGTTTCTGACTGAAAAATTTAATCTGATCACCTTGATGAAAATATGTGTAAGTGCACATGTATTCAAAATCATGTGTGTGTTTTATATATATTATATATAAGTGTAGCTGCATGTACCCTCTTTAATGTGTGTGCATATATATTCGAGATGTGCGTGTGTGTGTGTGTGTGTGTGTGTGTGTGTGTGTGTGTGTGTGTGTGTGTGTGTGTGTGTGTGTGTGTGTATGTGTGTGTGTGTGTGTGTGTGTGATTAAGTTCCTTTTTGTGTATTTCTTGTTTGCAAGTCATTTTGCAGTGATGTTACCAAGGTGATGAATAACAAAAGACACAGACACTGTCATCTCTGATTTATGACAACATAATTACAAGTATTGGTCTAATTTATTTTGAGTATAAGTGCTTAATTTGCACTCATAGGAAGAGATACACAAATAAATATTCATTATTATTATGATGAATATATAGTATTTTTTGCAAAATTGAATGTTTAGCATATAAGATGCCTTTACACTTTAATCTGGCTTAAAGACAACAGATCAGAATATATTCAAAACAGTAACACCTAGATACTGAGGTTCTTTACACACAACCTGACTAGAATGTGTTCAAAACACTAGCACCTAAGTTATGAGTCTTCGCACATATGTTGAGAGTCTTCGCACAATCAGCACTATCAATACAAAACGTTGCTCTTGTTTCCTACAAGGCAAAGTCTTAAATGAGGGATTAAGGGAGGCCAGACTGCAAGAAGGTGAGAAAGTGAAAACTGGTTGAATAACAGTTTGAGGCCAAAGGCTGAGGTGTGTAAACAGACTGAAACACAGTGTGCAATGGGATTTGAAATATTCTGTTCACATTTTGCTGTCTTCACACTGCTTTTTTGTTTTGTTAGTTGTTGTTTTTTCTCACTTAAAACAATGTTTGTTAGTTCTTGAGTTTATATGTCACATCAACCAGTTGGAGTCATCTCAAGATGAATCCCACATTCCGAATTCTTTTACACCAGTTTGAAACACAAGCCACTAACTCACAAGGAATTAAGAGTTGAACTAAAACTCTGGACATAAGACAGTCTTTAAAAAACAAGTTTAAAAAGAAGAAGAAGCGGATGGATTATGTATGAATGATTAATAAAAGTAAATAGTGTATAATATATTTTACTTATAATTGAATAAACAATAGCCAGAAAACACAATCTTGACTCAAAAGGATTATCATCAACTTATAATCATCATCATGGTCATGAATGATTGTATGTAAAAGTAATTAATGTCATATAATCTTATTTCAAAAAGCTGACAGTAATTTCAGTTTCAAAGCTGCCAGTTGACCATCACTCATACAGGACTAATTAATCAGTGTCAAAGCATTTTTTTAGTCAAGTAAGTGTCCGTTCTTGTGCTTTGCATTAAACATAATATTCTAACGACTCTGACAGCCCCCTTTTCCCTGCCAAAAAATGGGAAAAAAGAACTTGTTGCTGACTTCCATGCATAACCTTTTTACTGGCTTAAAGCTTGTAAACCATGATACAGGTACAAATGTTACCACCTAAAATATTGTAGCAGATACAGATACAATCCAGCAAACATCAGTGAGTATTTATTGGCCACAGATTGAAAGAAGAGTTATGGTGGTGGGAGAAGGAGAGGAGAGACGAACTGCCTTTGTGGGTTTTTACAGTAAAGATACATACTGTTAAGTGGAAGAAAATTTGAAGAAAAGTCATAACACAGAGAGGAAAATTAAGCAGTCACAGAATTCCTTCCAGTTTATGTGTGTTATGTATACATGTGTAGTGGCCATTGTGTGTGTGTGTGTGTGTGTGTGTGTGTGTGTGTGTGTGTGTGTGTGTGTGTGTGTGTGTGTGTGTGTGTTCATATGTGCGTGTGTGCGTGCATGTGTGTGTGTGTGTGCGTGCATGCATGTGTGTGTGCATGCACATGCGCCTGTGTGTATGCATGCATGTGTGTGTGTGTGTATCTGTGTGTGTGTGTGTGTGCGTGCGTGCGTGCATGCGTGCATGCGTGTGTGTGTGCATGTGTGCATGTAAGCCTTCATGTGTGCGTGTAAGCTTCCATTTCAGTGCTGTCCTTTGTTCAAGTACACACTGGACACCAAACTTGACTGGTTCACTCACCTGCTGAAACTTTGAAAGTATTGCACTGTATTTGTTGAATTGTTTGACACTTGTGCACATGTCCTGTGATTGTGAATGAGACCAAGTGAAACTGACACTTTTACCTTTTTTTGCTATGGCCTTATAGCCCAAAAGAAAGTACCTGGTATGTATATATATATGTCGCACATTTGACTAACACATTCTGATTATTTTAATTTATGTATTGATTTTGCTTGTTGACACCACTTGATGTTCAGGTAGACCTCATAGAAACCTTTCTCTGGTTCCTGCTGCCCAGATGACCTTAGGTCATTTGTCTTCACATTCCACTGTGCACAGTGATCTTGCCACTTTGTTTAGGATGCCGGTAGAGTGGAACCCCTCCTGGTGAAAAACCTCCCTGATGAGAGACTTTAATCCACCTCTTATAAGACTGCCCTTTTTTTTCTTTTCTTTTTTTGGATACCTGCTCCTTTAAATGTATTATCCCTGTAAATGTACCCCTGACTAAGACTCTTTTTTCTGGATACCTGCTCCATTAAATGTATTATCCCTGTAAATGCAACCCTGACCAAGAACCACCATTCAGAGGAATGTTTTCTTGATTTTGTATGGTGGGTCAAAAGAGGGGTTCCACATTCTGTAAAGCAGTTGCCATGTGAACAGTCCTGTTCCCTGTCACTTTTGATGTCAGTCTAGAAAGCAGAATTATTTATATTGCCGTACTATGCACGTGAACAATGAAAATCTGTGCACATGGATTAGCTGTCCCTATGTCTGTGTGTATAGCACTTTATAATAATAATGTACATTTATCATGCGCTCATCAACATCCTGAGCGCTCACATGATACATATTAACCTAAATATGATCTTCTATACACATCTAGAGCAGGGTACTACCAAAACAATTTACATAAAGTATTATAAAAAATATAAATGTATGATATATTAATATTAATTCACTATAACAATAGATATGTTGTCATATATATCTACTAGAATTTGAAAATAGTGCATCCTAACAGAGGACTGATAGTTTGGGTGCAGAAGCTCATACATGTATTGTGTAAGTCATTTTATTTGTGACATTTTATAATGATTATGAATAGAAAATGTGACAAAAGTTTTGTGCAGCTTGTTTTTGTTGCACACTTTATATACTGTGTTGAATGAATTAGTGATTCTTGATAAACAAATGTTATGACTTGTGGCCTTCAGCCACAATATCTGCGTTTGAGCTTTCTCATGTGATAAATAGGGAGGGGGAGGGGAGGTTACAATTAAGGTGTCACTCAGCCAGTATAAAATATGAATAAATTATTCTTATTTCACTTGTGTTGAACTCTCAAATAAGACACATCTATGACATGAAATAATGCACGCAATGTTGCTTCAGGAGAAAAATGTTTAGCTGTGAGTGGAATATGATTGCTTAAAAGTGGCATGATGGTTGTGTATAAGGTCTCTGTCCCTCTAAAAACCAGTCTTACTCACTCTCTCTCTCTCAGCTGCTCTGTGAAACTGTTTTGATGTGTCCCAAAAATAATGATGATTTGAAGAAGAAAAGAAAAACAACCACAGGTAAGTTGTCTAGAATTGTAATTAACCTGTTTTCCTCAAGTGGTGGGTGCTTTTCTTTTCAGTTTCTTCAAACTACGCAAACCATCATCCTCACATTAAACTGGTTAAAATACAAGGGCTGGAATTTAAGATTCCTGCTCAGTGAAAGACACTTCAGCTTCGGTCCTTCGCACCTGTGTGTGAAATAGTTGCTGATATGTCTGCTTGTCTCTCCACTGCTTTTATCTATATATATATATATGTCTTTCCCCCATAGGTGCAAGCACAGCTGCCACAGGTAAATTTGTTTATGAAGTCAATGCAAACTAGATTTTATTTTTCATATTTTACTTTGTGATTAACTTTTGCTGCGGGGCCTTCGGCTTAGATACTTGTACAAAAGGAATCATTGTGTAAGGACATGTGGCATCAAACTGGTAGACAATTAATTGAAAAACTAATGCCGTATTAATTCACTATAACAATAGATATGTTGTGATATGTATCTACTAGAACTTGAAAATAGTGCATTGTCTGCGCATTGTCATATGTATCTACTAGAATTTGAAAGTAGCGCATCCTAACAGAGGACTGATAGTTTGGGTGCAGAAGCACATGCATTCTAAGCATTGGTCATTTCCAGCGTCTCACATTTTTGTCTGTTGCTGTTTGTGGTGGTTGTCTTGGTTTTTCGTTTGTTTGTTTGTTGTTTTCAATATTTTATATTGCTGTTGTTTGTATGTTGTTTTTATTTGACTGTTTACTGTTGTTTTTATGTTGTTGTTTTTCATTTTCTGTTGTTTTGGTGTCGTTTTTTGTTGTTGTTACTTTTGTTTTTGTTTTCTGTTGTTGTTGTTGTTGTTGTTGTTGTTGTTTGTGTGTGTGTGTGTGTGTGTGTGTGTGTGTGTGTGTGTGTGTGTGTGTGTGTGTGTGTGTGTGTTTGTGTGTGTGTGTGTGTGTGTGTGTGTGTGTGTGTGTGTGTGTGTGTGTGTGTGTGTGTGTTGGGGGGGGGGGGAGGGGTATTTTCTGGTTTTGTTGTGGTCAAATTGGCTGAACGATGTCCATGGTTAATGGTGACAAGGTCATCTCAAAAACAATTTGTGGATATTGGAAATGGCCAGCAGTTAAAATCTTCTAAAATGCATTATATATAATTATATCTAACCTTTTTATATATATATATATTTGAACAATGGTGAGAAGCAACTTGGTAACGCACAATCCTAATGCATGCTAATACACGCATAAGTATTAATACTTAGGTAAACAATGAGTTATTTATTTAAATTCTGCATGCAGATGTATACTAAAGTTGCACCCAAATAAATAAATAAACAGATCAATCAATTGTTCATGACAGATGAACATTTCCTTGAGATGTCCATTCAGGAGGAAAAATTACCTCATGGCCTGGTGCTGAAAAGACATGCGCTATTGAAATTTAATCCTCACAGATACACATCACATCTTTGACTTGTTTTTATTTTTGTTTTGAAAGCATTAAGAAGTCTTGTAAAATATGATATATTGGAACATTGTTCAAGACAGGATTTAAAAAAAAAATTTTTTAATGACCTGCTAAATCCTATACATTTCCATGTATCCTGTGCAAACCTCCTTTGAAGACTGGAAACATGCAATACTGTTGTTTGCATATTGTTCACAGCTCATTGTTTTAGCTGCTTTGTCAACCCATTGATTGACAGGTACAACTGAAGATGTTGAAATTGCTCGTATCATTCATCTGAAATTTAGACTAATGAGTAATAAATTGCATTTCATGCACAAAATACTGTCAGGTTGGGCACTTGTCCATCTCTCAATAAAGTCTGCATGAATCTAATCTGAAGTAATTCATTATCAGGGATTAACACGCAAGGGAGTTAATTAGCACTTGAAAGATGTCACACAAATACAACAACAAAGACCTGAGATGCCTACGGTAACTCTCACCTGGCATGCATGTGAATACAGGGTATGTAAACTCCACCAGAGGTACATCCTCAAATTATGAAAGAAGCTGAAAAAGCCCTTGCCTAGGACATTAAAAAAACAAAACAAAATCAAATTAAGTGTAAGTAAATGCTATTTAGCTACTCATGGCCTGTTATGTGGACTTTATTGTCCAGCGAATTAAGGCATTCCATGAATGCTTTGGTATTTAAAAATGCCCTTATGAAAAGAAAAGAAAAAAGCAGTTTCCTTTTGAGTCTACTTGAAAGTTTCATAATACTTCTCTTTATGAACATGTACTTGCAGCATCCCCTGCTGTTTCAGTGTTAACTGGGTTCTGCATGTATTTGAGTGTGTGTATGGGGATGGGTGGAGGGGGTTGCACACTACCATATGCGCACATTGCTGTACCATTTCTTCATAGCTTGATATTAACTGTTCTGTCGATTCTAAATTGTTTTCTCTTGAACAGTTCATGTGTTTCAACTTTTTTTCTTTTGCACCCCAATACAATGTGTATCACTTGTAAATTTAGTAGCATTTTCTCATCGGCAAGGGCTGGATATAAGTGGACTTTGAGTCTACTCCATGACCCTCATAAAATAAAGTTTATTTATTCATTCACACGCATGCTCTCTCTGTGTCTCTGTCTCTGCCTGTCTCTGTCTCTCTGTCTCTATCTCTATCTCTGTCTGTCTCTGTCTCTGTCTCTCTCTGTCTCTCTCTGTCTCTCTCTGTCTCTCTCTGTCTCTCTCTGTCTCTCTCTGTCTCTCTCTCTCTCTCTCTCTCTCTCTCTCTCTCTCTCTCTCTCTCTCTCTCTCTCTCTCTGTCCTGTCTGTGTACTTATTCCTTTCAAACCTGCTCAAATCTTCATCCTTGTTCAGGGAACTCACTGGAGTGAACTGACACAAGAATTTTACCCTGAGTGTTCTCAGTATGTCAATTCATGTAGACTACTTGTATGTAGAGTTGTGAGTTTGTATAATAACAAGATACCATTTGTATGTATGTGTGTATGTCTGCTTTCAGTACCTCACTTCATGTGCTTTTAGTGATACTATCAGGTTGTGTGTGTGTGTGTGTGTGTGTGTGTGTGTGTGTGTGTGTGTGTGTGTGTGTGTGTGTGTGTGTGTGTGTGTGTGTGTGTGTGTGTGTGTGATCTTTCTTTCTTTCTAATGTTTGTCCCTTTGGACATTATTGTTGATTGCCTTTTTTTTCTCACACCCTTTTTCACAGGAATGTAGATCCACCTGCATATATTTTTGAGTGAAAGCTTGTGAAATCAGATCTTTTCGTTTTTAATGGTGTCTGACTGTAAGACGTCATTTTACAGAAAAAAAAGTAAGGAACATATACGAGAGAACAAAAATTCTTGTCATGAGACAGACTGATTTGTACAGTGAATAAAATGACATAAATCTTACCTCTAAAGCATTACAGATATGACCTGGCCTCTTTTGTTTTCTTTCTGTTTTTCTTCTTCTTTTTTTTGTTTTTTTAATTAAAAAAATTATAGCTTAGCAAGGTTTAAGACTGGTAGACTAGCTCATATATGCATGAGAATGATAGCATACAGTCTATGTATGAAGTAGCTGAGAAGCTCTGTTTAAAGATTTTGCATGTTCTTTTACTGTCTTGTAGCAAAAATATCAGTAATGGATTCTTAGATCAGAATTTTAGTACTGTTTCTTGCATGTGTTATGGTAGTATGCCTTACATAACCATGTTTCTTTTTGTGTGTTTTGATATAACCACAGTTGAATAGGTCTGAGACCATATATATATATACCAATGTTCAAGTATTTTCTGTAGTCATGAGTATTCATTCACTAGGCAAGTAGTTTCTTATTGAAATCAAACAGGCCAAACAGGCATGTGTGCTGTTGACCATCGGGGAAGGGAGATAATTACTACATGCTGTGCAAAGCTCATGTGCAGTTGGCTTATTTGCATCAGAGTGTCACTTCTTGCGCATGTGTACACTCAAGTGATTCAGCACGCTCACTAAAAGTGCCTGCATGGGTAAGGCCAGAACAGCTAGTGCATCACTGTGGTGTGCATAATCACTCAGCAGCCAGTAGTTCATTTTGCTAGAGCCAGTGTGTTCTGACTAAGTGGACTTATCACCAGAAAAATCTGAAACAAAGAGATCAGTGTTGCTTTACATCCACAGAGGCTGTATAAGGACTGTTAGGAATGGAGAGTCCAGGACAGCCACCTCAACTTTCACAAATCTCCTGAGCTTTGCCACAACAAAGTTGACTGCTAGCAGTCTGAAATAAGATAAAACACAGGAGAAAACAACAACAGCTTATTTTAATTAGATAATGCCAACATGAATAAACTTTCAGTGAAAACATATTTTTTTAAGCAACATACAGACACCATCAAACAATCGTAGGAATGAAATTTGAACTGATTAACTTGCAGTTTGTGATATACACACATGTTTTGTATTAATTGTCAGATTAAAATAAGTATTCTTTTTAAACTTTTCTGTTTTTATATTTTTATATATTTAATTATCACTTATGTTGAAGAGTGAGGTTTCAGTCATACCAATCTTCAGGCTGGCTTTCGCGTGTGTTTTTCTTCTGGCCACTCCAGACAGCCACCCCATCTCTTAAGTAAACGGCCATTGGCTGTGCTTTGAAGAAGGATAAATATTAGCAATATGGTTATAGAATGATAAACATGCTTCTGTCAGTTTGTCATAATCAGTAGGATGGGAAGCACACACTAAGCAGCACCGACTGATAGCAGCAGGCTTCAGTTAACCTACAGCACTATGGATCATCTGGTGATGAAACATCTTAAGTAGTAGTAGCTAGTAACATGGATACCTTGATGTTACATGCTGACTTACATATATGACTGAAAATAGGGTTGATTGGGTTTTCTAACATAAATTTATGTTTGGTGCAACTTGCTGATACATGTTGTTAGCATGATAATAATTGTAAGATCAGTCTAATATGTGAAAAGACAAGAAGTGCTGACTTCTATTTCACACTGGCACATGAGCATTGTGCAACATGGATTCATTCTCTCCCTTCCCCTGTGGTAGCAGATACACATTTCAACACTTTGCTAGTCTGCTCTGTAGGTAAGGTATGCCTAGGAGGTGCATGACTTCTTACTTAGATCTGTTTGGGTTTTTAATAAATTATAAATAGTATTGGTGTCAAGCTTGTTTTAAGGTTTTTCAAACACTGCATTGCTGCCAAGCTCCCCCCCACCCCACCCACCCCACACACACACACGCACGCACACACACACACACACACACACACACACACACACACACACACACACACACACACACACACACACACACACACACACACACACACACATCCCTTTTGTTCTCTCTTGAGTTTGTTCCTTGCTGTGGTCATGCAATGTTCATAAACAGCATAGCTTCACCGTTGAATGTAAGTGCAAACTTACTTTATGGCAGATGGTGTTCCCATGCCTTTGTGATGCAAGCTAGAATGCATGTTTCTGCATGTGCTTTGTGCTAAATACTGCAGTGCCAGGTTACATGACTTGCAGTAAAAAATAAAATAAAATAAAAAAGTTAAAAAAGAAAGAATGTGGCAGTTAATGTTAGTGTGGTGATGTTTTGAGACAATGGTATTAAAGGCATGATGAACTCAGTAACCTAGCTATTCTTATGGTGGCATTTGGAAACAGGTAGTATTTCTGTGGTGGGCAGATGAGGCCTCACACAGTAGGCTAATATTTTACTGAGAGAGAGAGAGAGGGGGGGGGGAGAACAGGGAGAAGAGAGCATACATAAACAAACTAACAAAGTGGAATGAGTCCTCACATCGCAGTTTCTTTGTCAGCGGGTTTGCTGGGTGAGGATGATGATGACAAGGCCAAGATGAGTGGTATTGGTCTGGACGAGATCCACTCCGACTTCGTCACAGAGCACATCATCAGGCGAAACAGCAGTGGCATCCTCAACATTGGCATGGCCATCAACAGCAACCGGGCCCTCATCCAGCACTTTGCCAAGATGGCAGACGCTCCCCATGAGGAGGCCAAGATCGACCTGAACTTTGTGGAGTCCTTGATCCGCAATGGTGCTGACATCAACACCACGGACAAGTACGGCCAGACCGTCCTGCATGAGGTAGGTGGTGGCATTGTACAGCTAACTGAAAGAAGGGATGTGTTGGGGGGCAGGGGGTGGGAGGGAGGAGTGTGGGAGGGACTCTGTGTTGCATTGGCAAAACCAGGTCAGGTTATGTTAGCTGAATGACCTGAAGGAAAACCTTTCATCTTACAGGAGGGTGTATTCTGATTAGCAACCAGTGGTGTTTTTCTTTCTTTCTACATTTTTTATTTTATTTTAATTATTTTACTTTTTCATGTGTGTGTGTGTGTGTGTGTGTGTGTGTGTGTGTGTGTGTGTGTGTGTGTGTGTGTGTGTGCATGCATGTGTGCAGCATGCATGCTTGCGTGTGCGCATGCGTGCATGTGTGTGTGTGTGTGAGGTTGGGTTGTAGGACTGACAATGGTTCAGTAGTTTCTATGCCATCATATTGCTCTTATGTTCATCTGACTCCGAAATTTAAGACTTTGCATATGTGACAGTTTTCCAGCATTTACACCAGCTTTTATGGTTTTTCCATGTATCATTGGGTTAGTTGCCACAAAATAGTGCATAAAATAAATGAAGCTTTTGAAAAGAAATTGCAAATAAATACATAATGAATTATTCACCAATTATAGTAATTATGTATTGTTAACACTTCTAATGGAGTATAAGCTGATCATGTATACATAGTTCCCTGAAGGAAAGTAGGCTATATATATATTTCCCCCCCTTCTTTCTGGCAGGCTGCTCGCGCTTGGCACGTGGACGTAGCAAGGTGGCTTCTGCAGCACAAGTGTGACGTGAACAAGCCAGATGATTATGGTCGCACAAGCCTTCACGTAGCTGCTGCTGTGGACTGTCCAGAAATGGTGAACTTGCTCATCGAATGGGGAGGTGTGTACATAGCCTGGACGAGTGTCATGAGTATACTTTCCCCAGTGTTGTATATTGCCTTTGAAACAGAGTCGACCAGTGTTGGTCTGATTGATGATACTTTCCCTAGTATTGTGCCTTTGAAACAGTCAGTGGTGGTCTGATTGATGATATTTTCCCCAATGCTGTGCCTTTGAAATAGTTTCATTGTTAGTCTGGTTGATGATACTTTCCCTAGTGTTGTGCTTTTGAAACGGTTTCAGTGCTGGTCTGATTAATGATGACCCTTTTGTAGTCCTTTCAGTTAAAAAGCATAAAACGCTTCCTCTTTCTTTGGTAAGACATCCTTGGCTGTGTGTCCAAAGGTAATGTGTCAGGCTCCTCAACACTTCTGATCTTTAGAGATATGATGTAAGCGGTATGTAATGGTTGCTTTGCCCCCCAGTCTATCTGCTGGGTCTTTCCTCATGACTCCATCATATCCAGGACAGTACATCCATTCCACATCATTCTTGGCCAATGTATGTTGAACATTGTTACATGCCAGTCTGTGTTTCCCCTGCAAACTTTTGCAATTTTAAATGTTTCATTTCATTCATGTGCTGGAATCAGCAAGAGCTTGTAAAGGCTTGGCCATACAGCAAACCTTGCAGAGGGCTATTAATAAGAATAAGATGTGATCTGTACTTGTTTTGGGTTTTTGTTGTTTTTGCTTTAATCTTAGTAGTGTTTTAATGTAAATTAAGATTGAATGACAGATTTAGCATCCTACTGGGATGAATAAAGTATATTGTTAACTAAGACAGTCAATTTATTCATCACACCAGAACACGTGTCACTTTGTTTAAATTCATGTGCAACTCAGCACCTAACTCAGCCACACAAGACAGACCTGACTGCAGATCAGCTGAGAGATCCGTGCTCGTTATTAGGTATTCCTGCAATGATAGGAAGGTCTCTGTATAAGAGCATGCTTGATAAAGCGCCCGTTGCATGGACTGCAGCATGCTTTTCTTAAGGAGAGCAAATTTGGCTTCATGGCAAGATATCTGCAGGCCTCCATACTGGATAGCAGCACAGTCAGCCAAGCTGTGAAACAATCTTAACAAAAAACACGTCGCTTTTTGGTGACTTTCTCTTATTCTCGTGCTGACTGCAAACCTTTAGTTATGAAGTAACTATTTTTATTTGCTTAGATGACTGTATGATCTGTGACCTGTGGCACTTTCGACTATTCAGTCATAAAATGGAAGCAGTTTTAGCACCACACTCCCAACTCCTCCCCCCAAAATCTTGAAAAATCACAAAAGGATAGAACTGCAACCCATTTCTCTCTTTTCCCCCCCTCCCGCTTACCTTTGGATTCCTTGATCAGTTGAAGATGTCATCATGCATGTGTAGATGACATGTCATGCACACTGTCCCAAAACACTTCAGCTAAGAACATGCTTTTTCTGACTCATGAGGACACCAGGGACTAGTGTATCAAGAACCATTGCATCTTCATTTGGCCTGTTTACTCTATATGTTGTAGTCAGTTTTAGTGTTTTGATTTTTAAGGAATGCTTGCTTTACAGCAATATTTATTGAATGTTTTAAGTGACTGGTAAACCAGAAGAAGAATATGTGTGTGTGTGTGTGTGTGTGTGTGTGTGTGTGTGTGTGTGTGTGTGTGTGTGTGTGTGAGTGTGTGTGTGTGTGTGTGTGTGTGTTTGTGTGTGTGTGTATGTGTGTGTGTGCTTGCGTGTACATATGTATGTGTGTACACACATTGTTCAGTATTTTGCTTTTGTATTTGAGCAGTTTTTAGCTCCATGTTTTATTCAATTGCTGATGTTTTATTGTAAAATATATTGACTGATTTATGTAAATGATAAGCCAGAAGGCAAATTTCTCTACACTGAGACAGTAAAGTTGCATTGTACTTCACATATGTTACCTACCCTTTCCCAGCCGACAGGGAGGCTTTGACAAAAGGGGAGGAGCAGACGCCTGTATTCTATGCTGCCAAGTCAGATGCTACCAACTCATTGAAGGCGCTGATCAAGAAACAGTGCAAGTACAAGCTGGTCCGGGACTACAAAGGACGAACGCCTATCCACGTGGCAGCCGAACTAGGTTAGTTATCTTTTGCAGACACTATATTATACCTGTGTGTAGAGTCTGTGGTCATTTACTTGACATTTTGTCACCCTGAGGTGACCCTGTGCAGTTGGCAGGGTGTTAGAATCCAGTCACTAACACATTCAGTAGTCAGAAACAACAAACAAAGGAGATAATAGACGATCTTCGGAAATCCAGGGGACTGCACTCAGTAAGAGCCTTCGGGCATGGACCTGTATTATACAGGTCCATGCCTGTGGGTGTAGCGCAGAGTAGGCATGCTTTTGTTGGGGGTACAGTGAGCACGTGAGGAAGATGACGGATGCACATAAACAAAAGGCAGAAAAGGCAGAAATGCCGATCAAACACTCATTGCTAGTGGGGAATGTGCAGATCGGATAGTAGGTTCCCCCAGCTGGTAGTCTAGTATAAACTGTAATAGGTCCATGCCTGAAGATCTCAAAGTGTCACAGATCGGCCCTTCTCGGCTGCCACCTCCATTCAGGAGACTTCACTTTCCCGGAGTAAGAAAACACTGTCAAATTATCTTTGCCTGTTATTTCTGGAAATTGTCTGTTGGCATTTGCCAAAACATCCCACACAAACACAGCAACAAAAGACCTGAGTCGCTTGCGATAACTCTCACCTGGTGTACAATTAAATCCCGCCTTCACTTGTCAGTTTTTAAGGTGAAACCCATATTAATGTATCACAAATAGAAGCTGCATCCATAGAAAGACAACTGACATTGTTTTGAGTAGCTTGCAGTATTCTTCTTGGCCATGGTAAAAGTGAGATACAGTGCAGGTTCAAGTCCCTGGTGCAGCATCAGAGTCAACTTTCAGTGGAAACTTTCTTCTGATGTTTGTACAGCCTCCACATGATGACATATGCATTGACATTTGTGCATGTTAAAAGTCCGGAACACTGTCAGCCATGCCATTGTTTGCACATGTGAAAATACTGCACATGCTGGTAGGAATGGGTAGCACTGCTCTTGCAGCTGCTGTAGTCTTTCCCAGGTAAGGTGACCCAAATTTTCCACAAAGAATTAATTAAGTTTTATTTTGTAATCCTTTGCAAACAGTTGAAATAATGTCAGAGCAAACACATCTCTGCAAGGAACATATGCACTCGAAATGCAGACCTTCAAGTTCCGTTTGGGCCACAAGCAGTTGATTGATGCACAGGCAGTATCACATAATTATAGCAAATGTATTTCTCAAGCTGCTTTCATGTATTTCAGCATGAGAAGAGAAATGTTTAGGCATGGCATTGCATTTGGCAATTGCATAGTAGATCTGTCAGAATATTTCTCTTGTTTCTTTCAAGTGCTTCAGCCTGAGCATTGAGGAAAATATGAGCAAATGGTACTGAAGATTTCTGTGGCATACATTGTTTCAGATCGCAGTGAGACAGCTCGTCTACTGCTAGAGCTGAATGCTCCCATTGGCGTAAGTGATAACCAGGGCCAAAAAGCCATTACCTGGATGATCACCAAGATGGCACCAGTGGTGAGTCCATTATTTTATCAGTACTACATATGCATGGCCAACCTGTCTTTAGTCCTGAGGTGACTGTGCAGTTAAAGAGATGTTAAAATCCCAGACCCCTTCATGAAGTCAAAGTGTGAATGTTCTGTTTGGTTTCCTGGTTAATGAAAATTAAAGGAGAACCAAAGCAAAGATGTAAGCTGTTTCCTGGTTAAATGAGAATTAAAAGGGAACCAATGTGAATTAGACATCAGCTGTTTCCTGCTTAAATTAGAATTAAAGGAGAACCAAAGCAAATTAAACATAAGCTGTTGCCTGGTTAAATGAGAATTAAAGGAGAACCAAAGCACTGACATCAGCTGTTTCCTGGTTAAATGAGAATTAAAGGCAAACCAAAGCAAGTTAGACATAACATAAGCTGTTTCCTGGTTAATGAGGATTAAAGGGGAACCAAAGAGAAAAATAAAAGCTGGCTTGAAAATATTGAAAATGTGTAGGTATTTTCAACATAGAAACTGTGTAAGTATTTTCAACATAGAAAATGCGTAAGTATTTTCATCCACAGGCTTCTTGTGGTTGTTCCATGAAAGAAGTACTTTTTTGCTTCAGGCTGCAGTCATATCTTGGCTGGCTCCCTGGAAAATCTGAAATGTAAAATTCTGGTGCCGCATACAACATGTCTCTTCCATATGATTTAAAGCCTTTTTGACATACTTTATAGTGCCTTTGACAATTCACAAATCAGTGTGGCACTGGAGAGATTGGTCATTTTGGTCAGGAGAAACTACTGACATTCTGCCCAGTCTGCTAGCTGGTTGTTAATGTTGACCATGTATTCCATGCATGTCTTGTGTAAATGGTATGTCTGTGTCACCATGGCATTGCATTTTTCCAGGCAAATGAGGCTCTGAACCAGTTCCGTTCTATCGACCGCCACAACCGCAAGCAGTATTTTTACCTCAACCTCCTTGTGCAAGACAGAAGTGAGCAAATGGGTGTTGTTAACATGCTTGTTGCTGTGGTTAAGCTTGCTGTGGTGGTGGTGGTGGTTGATTTGTTTTTTGTTTTTGTTTTTTGTTGATGATTGGTTGATATGGCACGTGGGTGGGTCAGTTAGGAGGGTGGTTGCTCAGAAGACTGTTAATCTGTTGTTGTCTATAGACACTTTTTGAAGCATGTGAAGATGCACTTTTTCGATATTTTGTTAAAAGGATGAATGAATTCCATATATATATGCTTACTGTACTGGTGTTTGTGGTTGTTTTCAGAGCTTGATCCCAAGTGCAGAAGTCAAACCCCTGTAAGTGATTTTATTTTATGTACATGAATATGCATGTCAGCATGTGTGTCTGTCTGTCTGTCTCTGTCTCTGTCCTGCCCCCTTCTAAGTAAGCAAATCTATTAATGCATATAAAAAAAGAAGAAGAAGAAGCTATTTTTCATGATGGTGCTGACACTGACTGGTCTTATCTCGCTGCTGTTGCTGTTGTATTTATGCAGGTGTGTGTGCGTGTGTGTGCGTGTGTGTGCGCGTGTGTGCGCGTGTGCGTGTGTGCGTGCATGTGTGTGCATGTGTGCGTGTGTGTGTGTGTGTGCGTGTGTGTGCGTGCGTGTGTGTGTGTGTTTGTCTGTCTGTCTGCCTGTCAGTGTGTGTGTATGTCATGTTTTGCTGTGTTGTGTTTGTACTGTGCTGACCCTTTGGTTTAATTTTCACTGTGACCATCAGTCGTTCATTGTGAGACCCAGCCAAGATTGTTGGGACTGTTGCTAGCTGGTAATAACTGTCAGGATTGTTGCATGCTAGTGATAGCTGTCAGGATTGTTGCTTGCTGGTGATAGCTGTTGGGGATTGTTGCTCGCTGGTGATAGCTGTTGGGATTGTTGCTTGCTGGTGATAGCTGTCATGACTGTTGCTTGCTGGTGATAGCTGTCAGGATTGTTGATTGCTGGTGATAGCTGTCAGGATTATTGATTGCTGGTGATAGCTGAATCCCCACCTGTCATGCGCTGTGTGCTGTTTGTGTGTTCAGGATCAGGTGGCAGCAACTTTCCGACAGTTTGATATTCTTTTGAATGAGACAATGACTCGCTTGCTTGAGGTTAAGTGGAAGCAGTTTGGGAGGTAAAGAAACACAGTGGGTGTGGGATGAACCTCTGGTGTGCTGTTGGAAGCTTTTTCTTCTTTTTTCTTCTTTTTCCCCCCATCCATCCTTGTTTTAATAATCCTCTAACCTCAGTGCGAGTTTATTCAACAATCATTTGACAAGCATCTTTATTGTATGAATGGTGTTTGTTGTGACTATAAACAAACAAAAGTAGATCCTGTGCTTTTTAGCTTTTAATTTTTCATTCACTTATCATAACATCATTTGTAATATGCTGTAAAACATGGTAGCAATTCTGCTGGGTAAACTGACGGAGTCACAGAGCTTTTTTCCCCCTTCTTATCAACAAAAGCAAAATGATACTTGGAGAGGAGTAACTGTAATTTCGAAGTGTATGTCATATTTCATATTTTCCAGTGGGTCATATGAAACACTGGGCAATGTTTCCTTTGTTTATGAGGGTATGGGTATATACAAATATTATTATTATTATACACACAATGATATTTTGGCAGACCCTGACAAGAAGCCGCCCAATGTTTTCAGTAGAAATTATATAAATAAATAAATGAATAATTTAATAAGACTGACAGTGTATGTTCAGGCCTGCATTAATGGCAAAATAAAGTGCAGTTATATTACCATGACATTAAATTCAAGATGCAGATATCCTGACTGATGTCATAGAATCAGTGTTGTTCACTGTGTGAGTATACAAATAATTCCTCAAACTGGATGAACTATATCAGTTGAGAATACTGGATAATTTCTGATTATCATTTTAGTGTGAAATGATTAAAAACTGTTGCTATGTACTTTTTTGGAGGGTGTGGGGGGAGGTAGTTTTTTTAAAACAAAACATTGATTATACATTCCAACTTTGATAGCCTTTCTGGGCACATTCACTGAATGTGGAAATTTAATTGTGTGCATGCTGGGCACACTAACACTCTGTTTTATCTGTTTTGATTATATATTTAAGGGTTAATGTATGCTCTTTTGATAAAATTCTCAATTGAATACTTTAGTTTCTGTCTTTTTTTATTATTTTTTAGGTCCCCTTTAACCTGTCAGATTTTCTGTGTGCTTTACTAATTTCTTGTCAGATGTGTACACATGAAGCAGGCAGCAAACTTTTATGTGTTTCTCTTTGTCATTCTCAAAATAACAACAGTTATTTGCAGGTGTTGTGTTTACAGACACGTTAATTTACTGCTCTCCTCCTATAAATCATGTTAGAGTCAAATAGAAATGTGAACACACCAGTTAAAATCCAATATTAGACAAAATTGTATAGATTTTAAATAACCCCAAGAATTTGAGCCTGAATGGCCCTGCTGGGTCCTGCACTATATGTATAAGCATCTTTGTTTTTAAAGTCCAAACATATGTAGGCCATTGTGAAAAAACAGAGTAACCACTGAAGTGTTTTTACTTTGCAATACATCACTCCACATCTGTGCTGTGGAAGCAGTCTGGCTTACAGTGTCCATTATTCAAATGACAGCAGCAGGGAAGATAGATATTTGGTTTGTGAAGAGATCCACACACATTCAAACGTTCACGGTGGAAATGGAGCTTGTAGGCTAAAAAATATTTTGCTGCAAGCACTGCAGGATACATTTTGTAATAGGTTTATGGGATAGTCACAGCTTTTTTGGGGGGTGGGTGGGGGGGTTCCCTACCCATGCCTGCTGTATTGCCTGTATCAGCCAGTCAGGTGAGCTTGATGATAACTTTCATACTGAACATGGTACACAGAGATCAGATGGTGAGGCCCACTAGCCTTCAACCTGTCTTTTTGCATGGACGTTGTCTGTTGACAGGCAAGGGGAATTGTGATGAAATGACCACTTCAACTTGAACATGTGCGCAGCAGTGCCTAACACACTGTCCACTGTGTAGGCTTATCATGACAAAGCATGACAGAAACACTTTGTTATTGAATAAAGCAAACAAACAAACCCCCTGAATTTGTATGTTTCAAAATGGAGGCAACATGGTAGATAAATCATTATCCTTGAATGCAAAGTGTGCCATAAAAAAATAACTGTTTGTCTCATCTTCCTGTTGTGTCTCTTTGTTGAAAATCTGTTGAGTCATACTACCATCTCCGGTCTTATTTCTGTGATCTCTCATTCTGTCCTGTCTCCCTGTTGAACCTCAGTCATTCTAACACCACCAGCCTTATTTATGTGATCTCTCATCCTGTTATGCCTCTCTGTTCAGCATCTCATTCTGTTGAGTCATCTTAACATCTCCTGCCTTATTTATGTGATCTCTCACAGTTACAAGTGGCTGTTACCTTTAAGCAGTATGACCTGCTCTTGCACTCTACTCTCAGGCATCTTCAGCGTGTAATGTGGATCAAGTTTGCCAGGTTAGTTCAATGCTCTCAGCCACAAGGTAAGGTTCCCCTGCCCCACCCTACCTCTACCACCACCACTGTCAAACGTCCTGAGCATGATGTGTACCAGGTTTACCAGGTAAATTCACTGATCCCAACCAAAGGGTACAGTCACACACACGCACACACACACACAGCCCCCACCCACCTACTACCACTGCTGTCAAACGTCCTGAGCATGATGTGTACCAGGTTTACCAGGTAAATTCACTGATCCCAACCAAAGGGTACAGTCACACACATGCACACACACACACAGCCCCCACCCACCTACTACCACTACTGTCAAACGTCCTGAGCATGATGTGTACCAGGTTTATCAGGTCAGTTTGCTGATCCCAGCCAAAGGGTAAGGTCCCCCCACCCCCAAACCACCCCTACCACCACCACTGTCAAATACCCTGAGCATGGTGTGCATGAGGTTTGCTATATCAGTTTGCTACATTCAGCCACAAGGTAATTAAGCTTCCTCCCTCTATCGGATGCCCCAAGCATGAAGTTCACAAGGTTTGCCAGGTCAGTTCACTGCTCACAGCCCCGCCACAAGGTAAGGTCCCCCTACCACCACCACAGTCATATGCTGTTGGAATGACGTGCACAAGGTTTGCCAGGTCAGTTCGCTGCTCTCAGTCTAGCCACAAGGTAAGGTCCTCCTACCACCACCATGATCAGATGCGTTCAGCATGATGTCCACAAGGTTTGCCAGGTCAGTTCACTGCTCTCAGTCTAGCCACAAGGTAAGGTCCTCCTACCACCACCACAATCAAATGCATTCAGCATGATGTGCACAGGGTTTGCCAAGTCAGTTTGCTGCTGTTACTACAAGGTAAGGTCACCCATTCTCCATGGTCAGATAACTTAATTCAGCATCGATTTTGGATGAGGTTTGCCAGGCTAGTTGGTTGCTCTCAGCCACAAGCCCCCCCCCCCCCCCCCAACTCTCCTGGCCCTTGTCCTTCTCTCTTCCCCTCCCCTCCCTCCTCATCACCCTATCCCCTCCCCCCAACCTCCTCCTTCATCCTCTGCCCCCCCCCCCCCCCCACATCCCCTCCCCATTATCAGACAGTTTCATCATGCCCTGCAGATTTGGGTTATTTTAGTTGTCTGCTTTTGTCTACAAGGCAAGACTGGTTTAGGTGGATTTGTCATGATTTTTTCTTTCTTTTTTATCATACTAAACATACATTAACTGTGATTTTAATTTCTGTTCTTTGCCTCAAAGTAATATTTTTTGTAATTCCTTTAGGTCATTTATAACTAGACTACTAATAGCTTTGTGAGCACATTGGTACTAACTGTTGACTCCAAAACACTGGCTTACAAATCTTGTTTTGATTGGTTGCGTATCTTTCATCTTGAAGTCTTCTCTTAGTGAGTTGCTAACATTTATCTTTGCATTTGACTTGTGTATCTCTCATTTTGATATTCTTCAGAATGAGTTTCACTTGTCTGTTTTTGTAAGGGTATAGCTATAGTTTTAGTGCAGTTATTGTCATGTTTTGGGCAGAGATAGCTCAGATCTAATTTCTCATAAATTATGAGAAAAGAAAGCAATCTTCAGTCTTGAATCCAGAATTTGGCAATATATAATCCTTTGGGTTCACAGGACTTTCTGTTGATTATTTTAACTTCAAACTTTAGCAGACATGTTAAAATGAATTTCAAGCATTAATTTTGACTGATGTGACCTTTTTTGGTAATAATGTTAAAGAGCATCTGAAATATGACCACAGGCTAAACTCTGATAAATTATGTTTTGTAATTTACTGTATGATATAATACACCATGTATGTGTATGATCTGTACAATTTGCCTATTGTTTCTGTTACAATTAAGGTCATACAGTTGCTTCAGTGATTTTTTACTAAGTTAGACATATGCTAATACATTTTGTGAATTATAATAAATTAGTTCTGTGTGGAAGTTTACATCATACAAACAATGCAAGTTAACAGCATATATATATATAGCTGTATGAAATCATGTGATATATATATACATAACATGCACACAGACAGCTTTCACCAGTGTTGAAATTTTGGCTATTGCTAGTATTGAACCAGAACCCAGGGCACAAATCATTTTCCTGGGTGACCTTGACATTGTAGCTCACTCCTGCTTAGAGTTATTTGTCAAGATTCACTATATTAAACTTGTAATTAACTGCCCATGAGTTGTCATGTTTCCATGATTTTTTCTTCTCTTTTTCTGCAAGTTTCAAACTTGGTGAAGTCATTAAGTAACTGGATTTTAGCGTCATGTCAACCGCAGACACAGGGTTACCTCAGGAATTGACAGTTTTGGGTTTGTCCTGAGATGATCGTGTGTAGCTGACAGCTAGGACATTGAAACCTAATTAATAGATAATATAGGGAATTTATCACGCACTTTTGGCAACTCAGAATGTTTTAAAACTAATCAAGTCTACACAAATGTATGGCATTCGTAAAGAGCTACACACAAAATGAGACGGAAACAAATCAGTTAATAAAATAAGTACCTGGTAACTTGTCATGATACACAAACTTTTTTTCTTTTCTTCCTGTTGTAATGTTTCTTCCTTGCTGTGTAAGGTTCTGGGCCATTTGGAACCTGAGTATCAACTTCCTGTACATACTGATTTGGACTCTGATCGGCATTCTGGTTGAGTATGATGATCGCCACATCTACAACTTCCCAGATGACTGGTACCGGCTTGTTCTTTGGGTACGTGCGTGGCACATGGTTAAAACTGATTACATGAAAGATCCAAACTCATGAAAGGTTTAAAAGAATGCTATTTACTAGGACAAAAACACAATCTGCAAATAAACAAATAAGTGATTTAGCTTTTCATCTTATTTTTCATTGTTTTTCACTATTTAGCCGTTGTTTAAGTGTCATTTTGCAGCTTGACAAAAGGGATTACCCTGAAAATTTGCAGATTGTGTTTTTGTCCTGACAAATAGCGTTCTTTTGAACCTTTTATGTGTTTGGATCTTGTTTTATAAAGCTAGCAGTCATTCTTGTTTCAGATTTTTGATTACATGAAGGTTGTACAGATGGATGAAACTCCAGGAGACTACTGTCTCACTTGTGGTTTGTGGACCAGTGCCTGTTGGCTATGACAGTTGTGTTGTTGCCATAACATAATGCAGTGTCATTCTGGTGGTGGTGTAGCTTTTAGCATTATGTTCCTTACTGTTTGTTTTTTGCTTGTGTGTGCATGTGTGTGTGTGTGTGTGTGTGTGTGTGTGTGTGTGTGTGTGTGTGTGTGTGTGTGTGTGTGTGTGTGTGTGCATGTGTGTGTGTGTGTGTGTGTGTGTGTGTGTGTGACACAGGTGAGGGTAATATGTGCATGTATGCACACATCACTGTGTGTGTTTCTTTTGTTATTATAATATATGTATGCATGCTTTGTATACTGTTTTGTTTAGGCTAAATGTGCTGACAAAAATGGTTGGCAGGTACCCTTTAGGTTACTTTATTGTTGGCAGGTGATTGCTGTGGGTGCCACTGCCTGGCAAATAACTGAAGAAGTGATGGAGTTCTTCAGGTCAAAACGGAATCACATGGTGAGATATCTTCCTTGCTTTGGCCAGCCTGAGTCCATGTCATCCCATCCCATGTCTGCATCCTTATTACAGCGTATCACCACTCTTGTTCCTGTGACTTATAATCACTGAGGTGCCAGTGCTGAACATTTTGAGACCAAGTACAACAAGTGGATGTACACGTTTTGAAAAAAAGAAAAAGAAAAAAAAGGATAATTTTTCTGAGTTTCACAGGAAGCCACTATGAAGGTATCATGTTTTGCTTTATCACTGTTTAGCAGGGCAAAACCAACGCAAGCCCAAAACTTGGGCAGAGGTGCCGTTTGTAAATGGCAATGTGCTTTGATGATTGCACATACATCATGTCCTTAAATACCCTATGTACATGAAAATAAAATGGTAGTGGAGGAAAATATAGATAAAGATGTTACTGTATTCTGCTTTGAAAGGGCAGACAGACTGTGGTAGGATGGAGGGCAGGAACTGGAGGTCTGCTTTACACATACAGTTCATGGAGTCTCATGTAAAAAAAAAAAGAAGAAAGAAGAGCACCAATGTTGTCCTTAAACTTGATGATACAGGCACTAATAGATTACAGGTTGCTGGCAGTCATTTGCATTTGAGATTACTGGTGAACATTTTGGACTTTTACTGTTTCAAGAGGATGTACCTCTGGTGTAGTTTATGGACCTTATATTTACACACATGCCAGGTGAGATGTACCTTATATTTACACACATGCCAGGTGAGATGTACCTTACATTTACACACATGCCAGGTGAGAGTAACCGTAGGCCACTCAGGTCTTTGTTCTTGTGTTTGTGTTACAAAATTTGATTAACTCCCTTGTGTGCTGATTCCTATCTCAAGGAGGATTTGCAAGGGGGAGGTGTGGCATGCCAATCCACTGCAACCCCATTGTGTGGGGAGGGGGTTGGGTTGGGGAAGCATGTGTGAATGTCCCTCTATGTGACTGCAGGTGAAATTATCATTCTGATGCAGCATTGATATGATGATGATGATGATTAACTTCTGTGAGGAAGAGTATTTAATCCATATTATATACTGGATTATTTTTTTATTATTTTTTTGCAAAGATACATGATTCAACTGACACATGGTAATGATACATATCCTGTCCATGCTTTATGAGCCTGCAGCTTAACTAGCACCACAAACTCCATTACTGTCATCATCCTTGTCACCATGATGGGCATCTTCATCATCACTTATGATTTTTAAGGATAAAAACAACTAGCAAAAGGAGGTAATATTGCTTGATTCACATGCACATCACGTAGATATAAATGGTTGATATACAATTGGTAGATATAAATGATTTCTGCCAAAGCTGCATCCTGTGAGCTGGTTTGGCCTAGCAGTAAGGTGTTAGGCTGGTAAGCAGAGGGACCTCAGTTTGAATCCGTTTTGGCTATCCTTTCTCTTCAAAAGTTGTTATCTGTGGACACTGTCTTGTGACTGTCCCTCACAGTTAATCAAACATGAAAATGGCTCTCATTACTGCCCATCTTAATGCAAAAGTCATTCGGGTGAAGACAGTGTAGTGATAGGCATATAAAATCCCCCTTCCCCCACCTCCATACCTCCTTCTCCCCATCCCTAATAAGCCTTATGGTTTCTGTGGATGTGAAGCACCATGTTTACTTACCAGCCGCATCCTCAGGTCCTTCTCTAACAGGTTAAAATTGATTTCTTGTGTGGCCTTTCAGAACTGGGAGAAATGGCGGCAACAATCCATAGAAAATGACATAGAGTACTGTCACCCACGCTGGCCAGAGGAAAGAGAGTACCTGGAAAGTGAACTTGAGGCTCTGGAGGACTTGAACCCCAAGTACTTCAGTGACGCGTGGTGAGTGGGTTGAAGCAGTAGTCAGGGATGTTGTAGTTGAGGTGGAGGGTGAGAGCTGCAATATCCAGGAGGACCTGAACCCCAGGTACTTCAGTGATGCATGGTGAGTGGGTTGGAGCTGCAATCAAGGAAACTGGTTGACATGGAGGGTGAGCACTGCAATATCCAGGAGGACCTGAACCCCAAGTACTTCAGTGATGCATGGTGAGTGGGCTGGAGCTGCAATCAAGGAAACTGTGGTTGACATGGAGGGTGAGCACTGCAATATCCAGGAGGACCTGAACCCCAGGTACTTCAGTGATGCACGGTGAGTGGGTTGGAGCTGCAATCAAGGAAACTGTGGTTGACATGGAGGGTGAGCACTGCAATATCCAGGAGGACCTGAACCCCAGGTACTTCAGTGATGCACGGTGAGTGGGTTGGAGCTGCAATCAAGGAAACTGGTTGACATGGAGGGTGAGCACTGCAATATCCAGGAGGACCTGAACCCCAGGTACTTCAGTGATGCACGGTGAGTGGGTTGGAGCTGCAATCAAGGAAACTGTGGTTGACATGGAGGGTGAGCACTGCAATATCCAGGAGGACCTGAACCCCAAGTACTTCAGTGATGCACAGTGAGTGGGTTGGAGCTGCAATCAAGGAAACTGTGGTTTGGCATGGAGGGAAGCTCTGCAATACCTTGGAGGACCTGTACCCCAGGTTGACATCCCAATTGACATCTACTGACTGGATTGGAGTTGTGCATAGTCAGGGACATTGTAGTTGACCCAGAGAATGAGCTCTGCAATACCCTGGAGAACCTGAATTCCAAGTACTTCAGTGGCATGTGGTGAGTGGACTGGATCCATAGTCAGAGACATTGTAGTTTACCCAGAGAGTGAGCCCTGCAATACCCTTGAGGACCTCAACACCAAGTGCTTCAGTGACATGGTGAGTGTACAGGTCAGGGCTGTAAGTAATGACATTGTGGTTGACGTATAGATGGAGTGTATTGCCCTAGACAACTTCAACCTCAAATACTTAGTGACATATTTAGATTCACTTTTTGTTCACCATCCACTCTGTGCTGCTTTCCACACATATCTGCAGAAACATCACTGGCTGGCTATGATGGTTTGATCTTGCTCTAGCTGGATTACATTGCCTTACGTGCCTTGTCTGCTCACTGACTGTGATCCTTTCTGCAATTACCTGCAGGAACATCTTTGATTGGCTGTGCTACATTTTGCTGCTGGTGGACATTTGCACCCATGTGGCTGATGTCATCTCACATTCAGAGGCAGTAGCCAGGGCTCACATTCGCCTCATGGCCGTCACCATCATTCTGTTGTGGCTGAGGCTCATGAAGAATGCCCGTGCCTTCGCTCTCCTGGGTAAGGTCAAGGACACTCATGCAGTTTCATTTAATTTTGCGCTCCTGTGATACAATAGACTGTGTTTGACTTGTATTTGTGATTTGATGATTTTGCTTGAATATGTGACCCTCACAGATAAAACTTCAGTATTAAGAACCAGTCAGTCTCTCAACTATAAAAGCACAAGGAACCACTAGACTTAAACAATGCACTAAGCTACCAAGACTTACTCTGTCTTGGACAACACCAAAATATTAGTGTAATGTGCTGAAGCCATTCTAATGATTTGTAAGTGATTTTGTGTTCAGACACTTGAACAAAACAGTAACTGGTTTTGATTTGAGCACTCTGTGATGATTCTGTGGTAATTAATACAATCGTTTCCTACATACAAGGAATGAAAAAAGTATGAATGTCTGAAACAAGAATGACTGCTAGCAGGGGCAGGGATAGCTCAGTGGTTAGAGTGCCGGACTCGTGATTGAAAGGTCGCGGGTTCGAATCCCTGCTGGAACGGCGGGAGAATTTTCTTCTCCAGGGTCGACTTTCTGTGCTGACTCTTATTTCAGTATCCGTTCCACCCCCGTGTTACCACAGTAGCACGTAAAAAATCCCGGTCATTCTGCCAAAAGTGCAGGTGTCAGGTTACAGCTAAACACGCATACACCTTACGTATGTGGATTTTATTGAACCGTGCTTCGGCATTGGTCACAACTTGTCCCTAATATGTCAAATGACATCTGAGGACATTAAGCATCAACTCATCATCACGACTGCTAGCGTTCTAAAACAAGATCCAAACACATAAAAGGTTCAAAAGAACGCTTATTTATTAGGACTCAAACACACAATCTGCAAATTTTCAGGGTAATCCCCTTTGTCAAGCTACTAAACGACACTTAAAACAACAGTTAAATGGTTAAAAACGATGAAAAATGAGATAAGAAGTGGAATAACTTGTCTTTTTTGGTTGAGCTGTGTTGTTTTTCTGTCCAGTGCTTGGAAGAAATGATAAGAAGAAATGACTCCTAATAAATAAGCATTCTTTTGAACCTTTTATGCGCTTGACAAAAATACAACCAAAACAGCCCATAACCTATCCCCTCTGCCCCCTGCCCCCACTTCTAGTACTAGTCTTATTGGGCGATTCAGGCAGGGTTGTTAACTCCCTTGATTTTTGCCTGGCATCGCTTTAGTCCCTTGGCTGCTTTTACTTCCGGTGCATACTTTCTTCACAATAGAACACGGTGACGGTGAATTTGCAAATTTTGCACTGCCAACTTTAAAGGTATTTTTGGAGGCCCATAGTCATAATGTGTCTGCCAATAAGCAATATCTTGTTGCTTGTGATATAGGATGCCCCAAAATGCATTTTTTCTATGAACTCGCAATCGTCTAGTCAGCCAAAAAACGATGCAAATGCATTTTTTTTCCACCCTCCATCCCCTTTCCACGGTAATTTTTGCAAGTGCAACAATATTCGCATTTGTACTGCTTTGCGATTCTAGGTTCAACTTCTACTGTTATACACAGCATGAAGCAACACCTGCTCAGAAATCGGCCCAGAAGTGCGCTGCGACCTCTCGCAACTTCTTGCGCGAAAGATTACAAAGTGCATTCACTCTAGCAAACCAGCTTCGCTGAATCGCCCCATATACTCTACAGTATGTACACTGATGGCTCAATCAACAAAGACCTGTCAGGATGGGGTTCTGCTGTCAGCAAGGTGCAGCCACCACCTACAAAGATAATGATGCCTATTGGGCAGTTCAGCCAAGCTGGTTCATGCAATTTTTCATGCAAGAAGTCGCAAAAGGTTGCAGCTGCCACTTCCAGGTTGATTTCTGAGTAGGCATTGGTTCACGCTGTGTGTAACAATGGAAGTTGAGCCTAGAATTGCGAAGCAACTACTACTACTACTACAACTACTACTGGGAAAGATGATGGCGGATGCAAAAAAAAAAGTGCATTTTTCAGCTGACCATATGATCTCAAGAGCATGGAAAAATTGTGTTTATGGCATCCTATTGGGCGATTCAGCAAAGCTGGTTTGCTAGAGTGAATGCACTTTGTAATCTTTCGCACAAGAAGTCACGAGAGGTCGCAGCGCACTTCTGGGCCGATTTCTGAATAGGCGTTGCTTCACGCTGTGTATAACAGTGAAAGAATCGCGAAGCAGTACAAATGGCAATACTGTTGCAGTTGCAAAAAATACCATGGAAAGGGAATGGCGGGTGGAAAAAAAAGTGTCTTCGCGTCTTTTTTTGGCTGACCAGAAGATCTCAAATTTGTAGAAAAAATGCATTTTGGGGCATCCTATGGCACGAGCAACAAGTTATTGGTTATTGCCAGATACATTATGACTATGGGCCTCCAAAAATGCCTTTAAAGTTGGCAGTGTAAAATTCGCAAATTCACTGTCACCGCCTTCCATTCTGAAGAAAGTACGCACCAGAAGTAAAAGCAGCCAAGGGACTTAAGCAATGCCGGGCAAAAGTCAAGGGGGTTAACAACCCCGCCTGAATCACCCAATAGCATGAGCAACAATTTTTTGCTTGTGTCCAGTCACATTCTGACTACAGGCTTTCAAAAATGCTTTAAAGTTGGCACTGTAAACTTCGCAGATTCACTGTCACCGCCTTCCATTGTGAAGAAAGTATGCACCAGAAGTAAAAGTGGCCAAATGACCTAAACAATACTGGGTAAAAATCAAGGGAGTTAACAACCCTACCTGAACTGCCCAATAATTATGGTCTCAGCCTTCATCTTGACAATGGAGGTGGATGCAGTCAGCCACTGACAGATATATACTGCTTGTACATGCCAAATGCAACTACTGACAGACAGATACATAATGCTTGTACATACCAAATGCATGATAGATCCATACTGCTTGTACATACCAAATGCAACTACTGACAGATACATACTGCTTGTACTTACCAAATGCAGCTACTGACAGATACATATTGCTTGTACATGCTGAATGCTAATACTCTGTCTGATGCAAACTCGTTTTCAAGACCAGATGGGGTTTTATTCCACGTTTTTATTTTTTTTATTAGCTCTCTGTTTTTAACCAGTTTGTTATGAAGTACATTTTTTATGCATGAAATGTATCAGGTGTAATTTATTTCTGTTCTCCATGTTTTCAGGGCCATTCATTGTGATGCTGGGCCATATGTTGAAGGACTGTGCTCGTTTTCTTTTCCTCTACATGGAGTTCTACTTGCCCTTCAGTGAGTGTCTATGTGTGTGTGTGTGTGTGTGTGCATGAAGGTGTGCGTGCATGCATGCGTGTGTGTGTGTGTGCATATGTGTGTGCATGCATGCATGTGCGTAACAGTGGGAATAAAGTATGTTCTCACATGGCAACCACTTGATCTGTCTGGAAGTTTTTTTAATCTAAAAGGACTTGAACATAGTCCTAGATGGATTAAGCATAGATCTGAATGCATGAAGTCCACAATTTCGTAGGACTGAAGTTAGCTTGCTTCCAAGGTTATACATGTCTGCCAGGCTTTGTAGGTGCTTGGAAGCTGTCCTGACAAGTTTTCCCTTTGTTGTTGTTGACAGTGGCGGTGTTTTGGATGATCTACGGCGGCACAAAGAAGAGCGAAAAAGACCAATCGCAAACAGTTGTTGTGGATGGGTACCGCTACCCAGCAGAACTCATCTTCAGCCTCTTCCGTCTCACTCTGGTGGATGACTATGACTACGATGTAAGTTGAACTGTTTGTTTTATCATTGTATCGGTTTTATGGCTCCTAGCTTAGGAGCCTTTCGTCTGAATGTTTTGTATTTTGATACTACACATTTGTATAAATGGTGGCTGTTGATGTTGCAAGTATTTGCTTGAATATTTTTCAAGGGGGTGGCTGGGATCATTATAATCATCATCAACATCATCGTTGTCATCTTCACCATCTGTCACTGTCTCTGTTTGTTTTTCTTTCTCTGCTTCTGTTTGTCTTTCTGTCTCTGTCTTTCTTTGTCTTTCTGTCTCTGTCTCTGCCTGTCTCTGTTTTTTTTTTTTTTTAACCTCATATGACATGAGATATGATCTGCTGTAATATGACCTGATAATTATCCTCTTACCTGACAGTATCTTATCCTGTGAATGTATTTTCAGGGCATGAAGTCCATCGATGAGGTGTTCACTGACATTGTTCTTATGGCGTGGTTCCTGCTCTCATCAGTTCTCTGCATGAATCTCTTCATTGCACTGCTGTCCGACACCTTCCAAAGGTCAGTGGGTTCATCTTAGTTTGCCATCTAAGTAAGATCAAGTCATCCACTGGTCAGTGTAGTTTCATAATTTCATCATTGTTGTAGTCATTAGCCTTTGGCTCATTAAAGCATTGCTTTTATCAGCCAAGTGCTGGCATGTATGGGAACCCGGAGAAAAGAAACATCTTGGCCTGAAAACAGAGAAGGTGTACAAGTATTTCCATTTGTGTGCTTTGCATGGTTGATCAATACAACAGAAGTATTTGTTTGCTTTAAGACTGAGCAGATCCTGATCGAGGTATCCTTCTCAGGATACAGCCATGTTGGTTCACTCTCTATCAATGGAGAGCACAAAACTGTTGGCTTGTGACTTAGGACATGGCTGTCACACATACCAGATGCATTCATGATGTTACACTTGGTGGGGTTTGGTAGGTGGGTGCATGTGGTCACTGTTGTTTGTGTTGTTTAGGTGTGCATGTGTGTATGTGCATGCATACATGTGTGTGGTTGTGTGTGTGTGTGTGTGTGTGTGTGTGTGTGTGTGTGTGTGCGTGCATGTGTGCGTGCGTGTGTGCATGCGTGCGGGCATGTGTGTGTGTACATGTGTGTGTGTCAACATGCAGGGAACAGAGGTCAGTACAGTTAAGAATGTTCATGTTCTGATTTCAACAAACTCTGGCAAAAAAATGCATGTATTGCCTTACATATACACCCACAGACTCAAAGCTTCCCCACTGACTAGAAATTGAGTTGCAAATTGTTGTACATGGGAGAGAGGTGTGCGGTCATGGGATGGGAGAGGGAGGTCAGGTGTTGGGGGAGGGGGGGGGGAGCCTGGTTACTGGTGACTACAATTAATGTATATGCATGCACATGCTTTGAGTGTAATCTTTCTCTTTCAGAGTGTATGACAACGCACAGGCCAACTCAGTGATGCAGAGAGCCATCACCATTCTCAACATCTGGGAAGGAATATCTGCCAAACGCAAAGAGCGGTTCTTTGCCTACATTGACAGTGAGTGCTCCCCGCTCAGGGAGTACTATGATGATGATCTCACCCAGAGCGGAGAGGAGGATTTGAAAAAAGTGACTTTTCAGATCAAGGTATGATAGGGTGTTGTGTGGACGGTTTGTTAAGTATCTGAGTTTTTGTGCTTCTCTCTTTCACTCTTCCCTACAAGTTCTGTGTGAGTGTCTGTGCAGGGGGGGGGGGGGGGGGGGGGCATGTGTGTGGGCATGCATGCATATTTGCATGTACTGGATGGGGGTGCATGTGTGGTCCCATTGTTTATGTGTGAGCATGTATGTTTGTATCTTTATCAGGTGTGTGTGTGTGTGTGTGTGTGTGTGTGTGTGTGTGTGTGTGTGTGTGTGTGTGTGTGTGTTGTGTATGTGTGTGGTGTGTGTGTATGTGTGTGTGTGTGTGTATGTGTGGTGTGTGTGTGTGTGTGTGCGTGTGTGTGTGTGTGTGTGTGTGTGTGTGTGTGTGTGTGTGTGTGTGTGTGTGTGTGTGTGTGTGCATGTGTGCTTATGTGTTTCCATAGTGTGTGCACATGTCTGCCTGTCTGTTCAATCTGTGTCAGTAGGACTGTGTGTCTGTGCAAAAAAAAAAGCATGCTAGCTTCCAACATGTGCTCATACATCATGCAACAGGCCTGTACCAACAGAATGTAAATGTGGCTGTTTTGTAAACAGGACAAACTGGATGACTTCACTGAGACTTTCAAGCATCAATTTGGCGACATGTCTACTGCAAATATTCTGGTGAGTTAAAAAAATATGATTCCTGTTGCTTGGTTGTTATATAGTGCCTCATGTTTCCTGTCATGGACTGCTTGCATTAGATTTATCCAGCATAATACTGCTACTGAAGTCAGTGCAGACAATTATGACACAACTGATTTTAACAGCCTGCTGCCGTCACATTGATTTTGTTACACAGAAATGACGTGGCTAAACCTGTAATGATGGTCACACTTTTTAGGGAGTCTTAATGTTGCGGAATTGTTATATGTCTGGTTGAAGATGAGGCAGCCTGCTTAAAATGTCTGCTAGTGTTTCTGAGTTTGAATACAGTAAAATGATAATTAACACTGTTTCTGCTGTGTGGGAAAAGGTGTGATAACCTGAACAGTGACACATGTATGATGAATGAAGATGTGCTTATTTAATCCTTTGTTGATGCTTTTACCCTGATGAAGTCTGTTGTCTTCTTCCTCTGTGTTATCCTCCTGAGGTGATCCATTGTGTTTGACGGGATGCTGAAATCCAAGAACTAACTCGCTAACACTGTTTATAAATGTAGGCACTGATATATAGCCTAACTAAAAAACAGAAAAGAAACCCTTCCCCCAGATGAAATGCTCTTGTCCATGTTCTGATGTTGTGGTACAATTGAAACTATTTCTTGTTCTAAGTGTAGAAACAGCAAGCATGTTTTGATCTCTCCTTCTCTGTCTCTGTCTGTCTGTCTGTCTGTCTGTCTGTCTGTCTCTCTCTGTCTGTCAGTCTCTGTCTCTCACTGTCTCTGTCTGTCTGTCTCTCTCTCTCCCTCTCTCTCTCTCTGTATCTGTATATATGTCTGTCTCTCTTTCTCTTTCTCTCTCTCTCTGTCTCTGATTAAATAGAGATAGGGTGAAGCATATATGGGCTTTTCTGAGTGCACAGAGACCTTCTTGAACTGAACTAAACTCAACGAAAGCCAATGATGTCATACACTGATCGCCAGGAAGACAAAGGCAATGTAGAAAATGGTACCGGCTGATGCTTTACCTTCCTTAAAAGTATGAGATAGGGCTGTTTTTAGTCAGACCCCCCAAATCAGAGGCAAAATGTCAAAAAGAGGGAATGCATATCTGATTTACTGAACTCTGAGATACTGAGGTATCATCTTGAACTGAACTTACCTGAATGTATAATATCTACTGTGTTTATTTGTATTTTCTAACCATCTTCCTTTCAGCTGGGGACGGATAACACAAAGGTTGACCTTTTGTTTTTAAACTTTTACAGATTCTTATTCATTGTAATTTACCCTGATATAACCATCATAATTGACAGGTGTTAAAAATTAGTTATCTGTCTACTCATTTTAACTCTGATGCTTGATATAGCATATTTTTAAATGCTTAAAAGGCAATAACAATTACTCTTTCATTCTCTTTGTAGATGTGCAGCAAATGTTTTCATTTTGTTGTGCCCTGCTTTTTCAAATGTAACAGTTTTGGTGATAATATCATATATGTAATGTATTTCTCAGCAAAAGCATTAGAATGGTGCTCCTGTTTTCCTGTGCATTGTAAGTGTACAAAAAGTGGCCAAAATCTGAAATTTTGACCTAGTGTGTTCCAGTGACTGTCCTCTGGATCAAGTTGTATGGAATCATTTGAAGCAGCATGTGTTACTGTGTGTGTAACAGTGTTAGTGTAAGATAAGTGTAAGATTAATTATCTGTCCATTATGGAATTGCCATTCCATGACATTTAAAATCAGATTTGATAGGAAATCGGTTTTGCTTCTTTTTAATCTTTACATTTCATAACCCATACCTCTCGAAAGTGAGTGTAATCGTTGATAAATGGCAGTTCACAGTTGCCAGTAGTGTTAATCTGAATTGATGTATATATATATATATCTAGGCAAATATACATATATGTTCCCCCCCCCCCACCCCCCCACCCCCACCTCCTCTCCATGTCGTCAACTTCCTGTGAAGAGTAGCCATGTATGATGTGAAACATTTCTGTTAGGAAAGTTACCACATTTTGTGGGGCTAGAGTTGCTTTCATTTATATTGCAAATATAAACACAAAGCTTTATGTGTGGCTTGTCCCTTATAATTTTGCAGATTAAAAACTTTGTGCAACAACAACAAACCAACAAAAACAAAACAAAAAGCTGCTACTAAAGTACACAGAATGGAGTAATTATACAGAAGACTGCTTTTCTTGCTTTTTCTGTTCTTGCTGCTGCAAATTACTGAGGTGCATAAATGCAAACTTCCCCTGTCTGTACATAATGTTAACTGCATACTACAGTTGTTGTTTTTCCATAGTACACATGGGTGTTATGTTTTAAACTGCACTTGGTTGAAAATGTTTAAATCACTTCTAAATACCAAAGGGAAACTTTCAAAGCCTGCAAAGACTGGTGGTCAAACCACAGTGTAAATATTACTGCTGTTTTGTTGGATTTTTATATATTGTTTTTAAGCATGAGGGTGTGGGGGTACATGTGACAAAGTCTGTGATGTGTGTGTGTGTGTGTGTGTGTGTGTGTGTGTGTGTGTGTGTGTGTGTGTGTGTGTGTGTATGTGTGTGGTGTGTGCATGCGTGAGTGCATGTGTACATGCGTGCGTGCGTGCATGTTTGTGTGAAGGAAGTGACTGGACATTCTGGGGCATTTTAGTAAAAAGCATATAACTTTGCATACTAATGGTTTGCCCACCAACACTTTTGTTACCTGAACAATGTTAAAAATGATTCAGATGTGAATAAGTCACAATCTGAAACAGAATGAGACCCAGAGCACCTGTGCAGAATCAGCAAACAATGGAGTTAATTAGTGCTCGAAAGGCATCACACAAATTAAATGACTTTGTCTCTCTCCAACAGCCGCAGGGGTCAAATGGAGGTGGAGGAGGAGGAGGAGGCGGAGGAAAGCCAGGAGGTGGCCCAGGTGGAGGTGGTCGAGGTACTGGGACCCTGGTCACCATGGACAGATTTGATCAGGAGGTGTCAATGATGCAAACCAGTCTGCATCAACTTCAAGTGCAGCAGGAGAATTTCATGCAGACGTACAAACGTGACATGGACGGCATTCAGACCTTGCTCAAGCAAATGGTGTCTTCAGCTCCAGGTATTGATTGCAGTTCTAAAAGTGTAGTCCGTGGGTGGGTAAGGATGTGCGTGTGCATGTATGTGTATATGTGTGTGCATGCATGTGTGTGTGTGGGGGGGATGTGTGTGTGTGTGTGTGCGTGGGTGTGTGTGTGTGTTTGTGTGTGAGTGTGTGTGTGTGTGCACATGCATGTGTGTGTGTGTGTGTGTGTGTGTGCGTGTGAGCGCGCGCACATGTAGGCATGTGTGTGTATGTGTGGGTGTGGGGGGGGGGCATGTATGTGTGTGTGTGTGGGGGGGGGGCATGTGTGTGTGCATGCGTGTGTGTATGTTTCATATATTTTGGCGTAGCCTAACAATAAAATGTCCTTTTTTGTGTGTGTGTGGTTGTAGGTGTGGATGGGTAGGTAACAAATTTCATGTGTCCGAACCTCAAATACCTTGCAGTTAGTTATTCTATCTGTTACTGAGGCTTATTCTCTGCGAACAGCTCCCCCTGCTGTCTCTTCAGTTGGACTGATGCAGATGTGTGGTTGTTTTGTGGTTTGTCATGCAGGCTCCACTGGACTCAGGGCACCGGATAGCGGATCACTCTCCATCGACTCTCCAGGCACTGAGAGGTTTGACAGACTTTTGTTCTTGATTTAAAAATAAAATAAAATCTCTCTCTCTTTTTTTAATTTCATTTGCCTTACATGATCTATGCAGCTGGTAGTCAAAGGGAAATTGAATTAAAAATGCATAATTGGTCCTATCAGCAGAAATGGAATTTTAAAAATATACACACACAGCAGTTTTTCACCTGATTTTTTGTCCTGTGTGTTAATATGATACTTTGAGCAGAGTACTGGTTTAGCATATTATATAAAACTTACATATACACACACACACACTTACTTCAGAGTGTCATAATGAACTATTGGCAACCAAGGGAGTTAATTAGCACTTGAAAGATGTTACATCAACACAACAGTAAAGACCAGAGTTAATTGCCTATGGTAACTCTCACCTGATTGGTGAGGAACTACAAGGTACACTAACTCCACCACAGGTAAGCCCTCAAGTATGAATATATGAATGAATAATGAATTAGCTTAGAATGAATTGGAACAGGCTCATGAGCACTTGGGTAGAAGCTGGGCCAAGGATGTCAACAATTTTCTCTACATAATTACCATTACCTGATTAAATGAAAGTTACTGACATCCTTTTCTGCTTACACTTAAAGCACGGAAACACAAGTGTCCAAGCTGAAGAGGAAGAAGAAGCAGAAGCCCAACCCAATGGACATGGTTTTGAGTGTTGAGATGCTCGAGCCAACTGCTGGTGATCACCCTCGTTCACGATCGCCACACTGTGAGTGTTTGTAGTGCTCAGTGGAGAGTTGACTGGATTATGGTTTGTTTCTTACTTGCTTGCATTTTTTTAGCAGCTTTTTGATATATATATATATAGATATGTTTGTTGACTGAATATTTCAGTATTTATGTGTGAGTCTGGCAGCAGATAAGTTCAATGTGATCAAAAGATGTCTAGTTTAAAGCACTCAAGTCGGTTGTACTCAGTCATGGTGCACACTCCCTCTTCAAAACCCTACTTAGCTGACACAAGAAGAGAACAAGCTTTTTTCACAGCTTCATCTTCCTAGGTTTCATGCTGGATGTCTTGTCTGTGAAAGCTGACTGGCAAACCATGGTCTGCTGCTCAGATCTCAGTAACATGTTCATTGCCAAAATCGCCCATCATTATTAATGCCTCCTCAAAATGCGACCCCAGAACATCAGGGTCAAATGAGTTCAGGTCATGTAATTCAATGTTTCCTTGATTCAGCATGTACTGTTTTTGAATTACAGGTATACATGTAGTTGTCTGGAAATAATGCATGTGAAATGAAATTCGGCAGTATCCACTTTTAGCCCCGTTCGTTCGCTATCCTCAAATGGTTTGAAGATGCGTGTGTGTGTGCATTTGTGTGTATAGCACTGGCATAGTATGAAATGAACTGATATGTGGATATGCCAGCATAGTACATACTTCAGGTTCATTCCATCCACACACACACACACACAGACACACACACACACACTCTCATACAATTTGAGGACAGCGAACCAATGGGGCTGAAAGTGGACATTGCCTGAAATTCATTTCAGAAAGTATATATCAATAGATCACGTAAGAAATGGACTGGTTAACTTGCCTTTCTCTTCGAGAGAATATTGTGGTATTTAGCTGTACTGGTGTGCATGTAAATAATCTCACCACAATTAACTTCCGGATATTTCATGTCTTGGTTCGTAAATCAAAACTTTAATCTACTTCTCATCAGTTTATAACTTGTTTCTCACCAAGTGTGTGTGTGTGTGTGTGTGTGTGTGTGTGTGTGTGTGTGTGTGTGTGTGTGTGTGTGTGTGTGTGTGTGTGTGTGTGTGTTGGTATTAGTGACCAGACATACAGATGAACAGACAGACACACTTATACACAGACAAACCATCTCTCACTCAGACTACCATCTGGATGAAAACCAGAAAAACCCACCAAGACTGTAATGTTCAATATTTCTGTTTTCACAGCGAGCTGTTGAAGAAGACACCCCAGTACTGATGAATGAGAAAGGCCCTTCTCAGAGCAGCTTCAGGCCTTTTGGGTAGCTGAGTTCATCACTCAGTCAACTCAACAAGTGCATCCTACAATGCTACTGAACGACAGTACATTTGTGTGGCTTAAACTTGTGATTTGATGACAGTTGTTTTGCTGTGATTTGACCTTTGTGAATGACTGGACATTAAAGCAGGCATATATGAAGAAATGATGGACTGTCAGTATTTCATTTTTATTTAGGTTGCCTTAGTGTGTCCCCCCTAGCCCCTACCTCATTGGCCCTCTGGTGAAGGTCTGTTTGTCTGTGCTTTTAGTAATTTAAATACATTTGCATTTATAGACCTATAATTATAGAAGGATCAGTATAAACATACATCTGTTCACTTCCAGTCATCCTGTTGCCAACCCATGGGCAACTTTCAATTCCTCCATTGTTTTTGTACCCTAATTGTTTGTTTGTTGATGAGAGGAAGGAATCTGTTCCCCCCCCCCCCCCTCCCCCTCCAAATTGCATTGTTTTGTGCTATCCTATCAACACAAAAAAGCAGTAATTTTCTTTTCAAGTTTCTGTGTGTTTTGATTGTACTTCTATACAATACATTTCAAAGAGTAGTGCAGCAGTCTGTGCAAAACAGTGCCTGCTGTCATCAGACTTTAAAGCTTCCAGCTCTATGGCACTTTGGGCTCATCCCAAGATGTGGAGCTTTGAATATTCATTATCATTATTACTGATCAGATTTCATTCTTCTTGTGCTAAAGTTCTCCTTTTCACATTTCTTGTAGTAAGGTGTTTTGGGCTGTCAGACTTCATGGATAGGTATTACTAAAAACACCATGTAATTTAAAAGTCCTGTGTTTTGAAATTCACAGTCCCTGTTGTTGTTGTTTTTAACTTTTTTTGTTTGTTTGTTGCATACTACCTAATTGATGCATGACAAATCAGGACATTTAGTTCTCAGAGGTATTTCTCCTAGTTCACAGATAATGCATGTGTTTAAACAATAGATATTTTGTGTCTTTGCCATCTAGAATCTGGATCTTTCATTTCTATCACTGGTATTGGTAAAAACCTGTCTACACGCATGTCACGCACTCATTTAAGGCACTTCAAGTAGGCACGTGTGTAGGTGTTTTCTTTATTCTCGTTATTCTTTGGAAAACCAGGGATGCTGATGTTGCTGTTCCTGGTCTAAATGGTATTTTTTTGTGGCCTTATTTTTTTCTGCTTTGTGCCATATTGGGAGAGAACTTTTATGTATGATAGTATGAACTTTTTCATGCACTTTTCTTCTTTCCTTCTACATGGCTGTTCCAAGCATACCTGCACTAATGCACAAGAAAGCCAGCTTTCCAAGCAAAAATGTGCACTATCTTGGTGTACGATTGCAGTGTTTGCTGAACTCTACCAAAAACTGTAGTTGTAGTTTTCACCTTTTCTGCATTATCCCAGTGTGGTCTTTCAGCAATGTTCAGTAAGTGAACTGATCTCTACTGACGTCACTGCATGTGACACAAAATAATTGTCTATTTGTATCATTTTCACTCACAACCTGATACATGTTGAAATATGTTTTAGCTTCCTTTACTTTTTAGATAATTGTGTTTTTGTATCATTTTCACTCACAACCTGATACATGTTGAAATATGTTTTAGCTTCCTTTACTTTTTAGATAATTGTGTTTTTGTATCATTTTCACTCACAACCTGATACATGTTGAAATATGTTTTAGCTTCCTTTGCTTTTTAGACTGCTCATGTCCAATACTAAGCTTTACCCAGTAGGCTTCTTTTTCATTTCAGATGTAATTGGTACTTGTTACAAGTTACATTGTGTCATGTTGAATTCCAGCAAACTGCATGGACTTTTTGAACAGCTGGCATCAGCATGTGAGTCTTTGTGACCTGTGGTGCTGGTGTCATTAGCTGATAGGCTTAGGCCTGTGTAGCACCCTGGTGGGACACTTTGAGAAACTGCACCTATACTCTCTCTCGTATAAAGTCACCAGGGAAACCATGGCTTTTTCTTGTGCTGCCTGAGTCTCACTTTAATTGTCACCCCCACATTCATCCCACTGAATGGCCCATAGATACTGCTGCTGTAGGACACAGTTTGTGGTATTTGTTTATTGTGAGTGACCTGTTCAGTCTGCACAGTAGGATATGTGCAACAACAAAAAACAAGCTGCACACATTTTTGTACCATTTTTTTTCACAGCCGTTTGGTTGAATGCTGCTTTATGTCCACAGAAAACATAGGCTTATTAGGGATGGGAGCCCAGCATGGCCACATCGCCTTTCTCACAGCTCCTGAGCACTGTCACAGCCAGAAAATGTGTCCCTCAGTGATCTCCCTTGGTGACATAATTTTATGAGGTTTTATCACCAGTTAAGTAATTTGGTGGCTTCAAACCACCCTAAAATAGCAAGACCGGTGTACAGTCTTACACATAGTTCAGGAGCTGTGTGAGAGTCGAGGTGGCCGTCTTGGGCTGTCCGTCCTAACAAGCCTTCTGGTTTCCGTGGACGTAAAGATTTACTGAACCGTGCTTCGGCATTGGTCACAACTTGTCCCTAATATGTCAGCTGACATCTGAGGACATTAAGCAACACTTCACCACCACAGTCTTACAGTGGAGCACCATGAGCAATATTTATGTGTGTTTGAAAAAAAAGAGCAGCTGGTCATATTCTCCTGAGCTGGGTGAGACTAAATACTGCAGTGTATGGAGGAGGTGTTTGGTGAATCTTCGTTTTTTTGACACTAATCAATGCTTCTTGTGCTTATAGATCATACATAATGTTTCATTACTATGATGCAAGCTTTTATTGAACAAACATATCTTGGAAAAAAAAAGAATAAAAAAATCCAAGAATCCTCACACTTAATGATGTATTAGTGTAATTGATGGTGTGTGTTTCAAAGTGAAGATGACCGATCATTGCCTTGGTACTGAATGTGAATAAATGTGTCACTGAGACACAGTACCTCTTGCCAAGGCAAATAACTTTATTGGATGGTTATTTATTTTGAAATGAAGATGATGATATTCTTGATATTTGATGCAAATGTATGACTCCTGATCTTTAAAGACATGGTACTTTTTTTAAAGGTGAATTCTATATAGAAGCAATGTATAAAGCAAACTGTGATATCATATGGTGAGCTTTTCATGGACAGCTACTTTATCTACTGTTTTATCTTCAGTGAAAAATGAATGGATGCGAGGTGTCGAGTATGGGTTAATGCTATTGCATGCCCTTGCACAGGCTTCTTTTTCAGGCTGTGCTGTCTGGTTGGTTAACTCATTCATGCCATGCTGTCTGGTTGGTTAACTCCTTCATGCCATACTGTCTGGTTGGTTAACTCCTTCATGCCGTACTGTCTGGTTGGTTAACTCCTTCATGCCATGCTGTCTGGTTGGTTAACTCATTCATGCCGTACTGTCTGGTTGGTTAACTCATTCATGCCATGCTGTCTGGTTGGTTAACTCCTTCATGTCATACTGTCTGGTTGATTAACTCATTCATGCCATACTGTCTGGTTGGTTAACTCCTTCATGTCATACTGTCTGGTTGATTAACTCGTTCATGCTGTACTGTCTGGTTGGTTAACTCCTTCATGCCATACTGTCTGGTTGGTTAACTCATTCATCCATGCTGTCTGGTTGGTTAACTCATTCAGGCTGTGCTGTCTGGTTGGTTAACTCATTCAGGCTGTGCTGTCTGGTTGGTTAACTCATTCAGGCTGTGCTGTCTGGTTAACTCTGCCGGCCATGGTGTGCTTTCTAGTTAACCCATTCGTGTCACAGTTTTGGTTTTCAGTTCATTCATGTTGTGTGTTTGATAAACTCATTCCTGTTGTACTGTTTGACTAGTTAACCCATTAATGCTGCGCTGTCTGGTTAACTAAATCATCCGTGCTCTGTGATAGCGCCTTAGTGCTTCGTTCATACTGCAGTGTCTTAGTTACCCTTAACCTGACAGTGGGACATGTCCCTGATGAGCGATTACGGGTTGTCCTGAACGGGAGAATAAAGAAGAATTCCTGAAATCATTCCTTGGACAGAGGGGTTTCAAATTCCCCAAGAGAATTATTTTGTGCGTACTGCCATGTAGGTAATCATTAGGGGTTTCAAATTCCCCAAGAGAATTTGTGCGTACTGCCATGTAGGTAATCATTAACTGACTGCTTGCTGCAGATGAAACATGTCGGCATTGCCCATTATTTTCAGGAATCGAGCAAGAGTGAATTAATTGTCTTTGAAATCGCTGTGTGCCTGTTCCGCCAGCATTAATTTCTTTTGAATTGATTACTCTGCCCACCTGTTGTGGTGGCCCTTGTATTTCGTACGTATATTATGGCACTGGCAAAATAACTGCCTTGGACAGCTCGTTCATGGCAATAGTTTCTATTGCTGAAGCTATTTTCCATGCTCTTGGTGTTGACGCAGAGAGAGAGAGAGGGGAAAAAAAAAAGGTTTCATATTTTCGATGGTGATCATGATGCTGCAGCTGAATAACAAAAACAAGAGAAGAAAAGGAAGAGAGAGAAAAAAAAGATGGCGTGGGGATTTTATGGCGATTTGAACTCACGATTGTTGCATGAGAGGGAGTACGGTACTAAGCCAAACTCCAAGCACTAGTTTACAGCATCATTCCTCCAACTTGGTGGAAGATGCCGGAAAGCGATGCTTGGAGTATAGAATGGTACAAACGATGAGACAATCGTTGAGCGGTTCAGGGCCGCAGTTAATTTAGATCGCCTTCCCCCCTCCCACCCCCACCCAACCCCACCCCCACCCCTTTAGGCTACTTAGCAAAATTAGAGACTCGTTCGCCACAATTATATTCAGCGTTATAAATTGTTGATTATCGAATGGTGTTGCTGTTATGGGATTGTTTCCCCCCCCCCCCCCACCCCCCCAATATGTTTTCTGTTTTAGATTGATGTCGAATTTTCATTTTTTTTTCCAGTTCTTGTTGCTTAAGAATAGAACTTATATCAGACTATTTTTCATTCCAAAAAGCTTTTTCCTTTTTAAATATTATTTTATGCTCAAAATCTGTTTATTCGGCTGCTTCATTGCGAGTTTCTTTGTTCACCAGTCATGCTTGCTTCACGTGACTCTTTTGTGTGCCAATTTTAGAGACGAGTATTCATATACAAAAGCATTTTGAAAATGTAGCTGCCAATATATTTCCCTTTTATGTTGTATGTATATTGTTACTGTTGTTGCTTTTAAACCAGTCTGTTATTTACCGGCTCGGATTTCGGCAAAGTAGTTAATGTAGTCTGCTTTTCTAAACCACGTAGGCTACA
>OY757545.1:20858932-20861432 GCA_963584105.1 Alviniconcha strummeri | reverse complement strand
AGGGAATTACCCCGAAAATGCGCAAATTGTGTTTTGTCAAAATAGCTGGTTGAAGTGTTGCTTTACGTCCACAGAAACTGTAGGTTTATTAGGGACGGGAGCCCACGACGGCCACCTCGACTTTCACACAGCTCCTGAGCTCTGCCACGTGTATGAAGATGGTTGAAATATTGCTTTACGTTCACAGAAACCGTAGGTTTATTAGGGACGAGCCCAGGACGTTCACATCCACTTTCACACAGCTCCTGAGCTCGTGTCAAAATAGCGTTCTTTTAACCTTTTATCTGTTATGGACCTGGCCTGTACGTTACAGGTGGCACGCGCGTGGCACGTGGATTTGGCGGGCTGGATCACGACCCACGGGGCCAAGGTCAACAACGCAGACAACTTCGGTAGAACTCCCCTACATCTGGCGGCCTCCGCCGACTGCCCGGAGATGGTCAAATTCCTCATCGAGAATGGAGGTGTGTGTGTGTGTGTGTGTGTGTGTGTGTGTGTGTGTGTGTGTGTGTGTGTGTGTGCCACGGCAAAAGGCTACCGTGGACACAGGCATAAGTTCGGTGTATGTGCATGGTCGATTGAGCCTATTTAAAATCCCACAGTGGACCTATCTTCTGTGTCTGTCTTTCACCAAAGCGGACTTAAATCTCACAATGGACCGATCCTCTGTGTCTGTCATGCACCAAAGTCGGACCTAAATCCCACAATGGACCGATTCTCTGTGTCTGTCTTGCACCAAAGCGGACCTAAAATCCCACAATGGACCGATTCTTTGTGTGTATCTTAACTGCAAAAACAATAACCAGCCAACAACAACATAGAACTGCTACAGTCTGGAAGAATGCACCAGCCGAACATTCTGGGAAAGGCAAGGATAACATTGCCAACTAAACACGATTCCAGACAAGATGGGTCTTATCGTAAAAAAAAAAGTTAATTTTTTTTTTTACTAAGGCTGGAGATGTTACAGCCTAGCCCAGATCAGTTCAGGATGGTACCTACGCGCAATGGACAACCCATATGCGCTCTGCCACGTCTCTCCTCGGAGGTTTGCACAGTGTTGCATTTGAAACAATTTCAGTGCCAATGATGCATGGTCTAACTGACGACGGCCCTTTCTCGCCGATCCGAGGCACGTCGTCGAGTGCTTTCTACGTCTTATACGCCTCCTTCCTGCAGGCATATTTATGGTTGTGATGTCCATGACCCGCGTGTACAGGCGGTCTCAAGCTCCTCAACAGTTCAGATGTTCCAAGATGCACTTCAAGCCGTTTGTGACCGCTCCTTTGCCCGTTAACACTACAGAATTACAAAAGAAGCCTGGGTTTCGAAGTCCTAGGCGAGACGGCCGTACCGCAAGGGACAGTTAGCTGGTTATTGGATTTTATCGTCAGTTAACTGCACGGGGTCACCTCAGGACGGCAATGACCACACAACACCCACCAAATGAAGCAAAACGGTTAGCTGGGGCTTCAGAACAAATGCCGCCTTATGTAGGAAGAAAATTGAGAAGACAAAGAAATCCAAAAAGACAAACACACACACACACACACACACACACACACACACAATAGGGGCTGGGGCGGGGGGGGTGCTACTTTCTCGAAATATATAACGCAAGTACAACAGCAAAGACCTGAGTCGCTTACGGTAACTCTCACCTGGCATGCGTGTAAATACAAGGTACATAAACTCCAGCAAAGGTACATCCTCAGATTGATTTTCTGATTCAAGTTTCGCGAACAACGACTAGAGGTGTCCCTAGCTCACACGTGGTGCACACACCGTATTACATCTAGCTTTGATGTTGAGCACGAAACCGGCGTGTCCAGGTTACCCAAGGAACAAGCTGCTGCGTTAGGCTAAGCGTCACAGACAGACAGACAGACAGACAGACAGACAGACAGACAGACAGACAGAGAGAGAGAGAGAGAGAGAGAGAGAGAGAGAGAGAGAGAGAGAGAGAGCTCAAACTCGGAGAGAGAGAGAATCTTTGAATTTACTTTGGAATTCCGATTTCTCTAAATCTTGAAAAGGGTGGTTCCACTTAAGCACAAAGCAACACTCAGTCGTGTTTCTAAAATGGACACTCATCGCTCAGCCTTTCTGCTAAGCAAGCACCACTATTCAGGATTTCGTCCCAAACGGGCGGAAAGCATGCACACACTATTCCGTCGTACAAGGGATCGTCAGCCGTAAATCCGAACGTCTTTAAAAGACAATAAATGGTCTTCCATCCTCTTCCCGCCTACATGTGTGGTTCTCACTGGCAAGCACTAAACACAACAACAACAAAAGATAAGTTAGTTTACCTGTCATATATTTTTTGTAAATTGTTTTTAACCGTTTCACTGTTGTTTAAGTGTCGTTTTTCGCGACCTGAAGAAGGTGATTTCCCTGAAAATTTGCATCGTGTTGTCTATGTCATAAAAAAATAAGCGTTCTTTTGAATCGTTTATGTGTTTGGATCTTGTATGCACTCCTTACTCTCTAATAGTCC
>OY757545.1:20843732-20848732 GCA_963584105.1 Alviniconcha strummeri | reverse complement strand
TCTGCTGCTGCGACCCTGAAACAGCTTGCGTTCTTCAGGGGGAAAAAAAAAAAAAAAAAAAAAAATCACCTACAGGAGGAAAAAAAGAAAGAAAAAAAAAGAAAAAAGAAAAAAAAAAGAATTTCGGACAGTATAGTATGGAAAGCTAGGCAAATCGTCTGTAATACACTAGCAGAATAGCCGCTTTGGCCAGCTCTTCAGTAGGAACAGAAGTGCTAACGCTATTTTCAGTGATGTGGGCGTTTACACACACACACACACACACACACACACACACACACACACACACACACACACACACACACACACACACACACACACACTCTCTCTCTCTCTCTGTCTCTCTGTCTCTGTCTCTGTGTCTCTCTGTCTCTGTCTCTGTCTCTGTCTCTGTCTCTGTCTCTGTCTCTGTCTCTCTCTCTCTCTCTCTCTCTCTCTCTCTAAAATAAGACAATCACGTAAAATGCAAAGAACGTCTGGTTCGCATTCAAATTAAGCAGTGCAGCAAAATCCTCTTTTTAATGGACTACATTCAAATTATTCATTGACTAATTATTTATTTAGTTTTTAAGCCAACGAGTCTTTTGTTCAAGTTTTTATACGGATGAACAAAACCACGGGGAAAATGAACTGTCTGCGAAAACAAAGACATTCGCGTGTCGACTTTCAATAACTGCCAACTCAACTTGGGAATACCCCTTACGCTGTTCTTTTTGTGTGTGTGTGTTTTTTCACCTCCCCAAGTCATCGAAATTACGACACTGTCTGCATGATTAGGCGACGTCTCCAGAATTAGCATTACTCGATCAACTTCTAAATTTCTTTCAAACCTTTTTCCACTTTTCCTTTATTTGTTTCGCTCTCTGTCTCTCTGTCTCTGTCTCTGTTTGTCTGTCTGTCTGTCTCTTCAAAATAAAATAAAATGCTACGTATTTTTAAGTCTCTGGTAGCTTTGTTTTTAGTTTTGTTTCTGTTTTGTTTGTTTTCTAAATGACGCAAGGAGTTTTGCTTTATTTACATCCTGCATAAAGGGATCCTTTTTTAGTTTTGGTCTTCGTTTCCCCCATAGTGGGGCATGTACAGGGATCCTAAATTAACGACATGATGATCTGTTTTATGTCTCTTAGTGATTTGCCCAGTCTGATACAAGTCAACTTAAATTTAAGCTTCGAAATCACAAAATAGTCAATGCTTATGCTTTATGTCTGAAGAAAATCTAATAAAGAATGGAGACGTACCCTACCATGAGTACCGGTGGTGCAATAATCATTCATGCGCGTTTTAAAAATTGTTATATGTAAAAGCGAGTGCAATTCAACAATATGTGCAATTTTGTCACGGCATTATTTAACGGTTAATAAAGCACATCTCTTCCTTAATCACTTATTACTAGCTGACTTAGTGCACACCTCGAAAAGCAGTTACTGTCAAATTCTACCTGGAAGAGGTGAGATTCGTGATCGTCGTAGTATTACTATTTCTTTGATCTAAGCCTAGAATGCTGGCATGATAGCATTGATGTATTTGATCTAATCATGTTAAGTTAAAATCCCTTTGATCTGGAATACCTCTGAAGACCCCAACTGATTTTAATGTCACCTGAAAATGAAATATAAATGACTTCTAGCACTTCAATTGCAATGATAGTTAGTGTTCATGTTTTTGATCTATCCTTAGAATGCTTTTTATTTTTTTTATTTCTTATTGTTTTTTTAAAGTATGTTTTTGATCTAACCGCGTTAAGCTAAACTCCCTTCGGGGGAGGGAGAGAGAGAGAGAGAGAGAGAGAGAGAGAGAGAGAGAGAGAGAGAGAGAGAGAGAGAGAGAGAGAGACAGACAGACAGACAGACAGACAGACAGACAGACAGACAGACAGACAGACAGACAGACAGACAGACAGAGAGACAGAGAGAGACAGAGACAGAGACAGAGAGAGAGACGGAGACAGAGACAGACGGAGACAGAGACGGAGACAGAGACAGACAGAGAGAGACACAGACAGAGACAGACAGAGAGACAGACAGACAGAGACAGACAGAGAGACAGACAGACAGAGAGAGAGAGAGAGAGAGAGAGAGACAGAGAGAGACAGAGAGAGACAGAGACAGACAGACAGACAGACAGACAGAGCTATGAAGAACACGTTTTCAATTAATTTTGATATCGTCTTAAAATGAAGTATAAGATGACTTATAGCACTATCAACCGCAAGGAGGCAATACATGGGCAGTGCGCACGCAGAAGCATTACGTCCATTTTACAGGCGTAAGTGCAAATGTGTGAAGTGCCGCGATATTAGTGTTATCTGATTTTGTATATATGATGCCGTACAGCGGCGACCCAGGATTAAAAACGGACCCATGGCAATACAAACAAAATAAAATTCCCCCTTGACGGCACTATCGTTTTTGACATCGACTACAGGCAAATATACAAAATAATTTTTCCTCACCTCCCATTCATAAAAAAAAGACTAATACGTTTGGCGTCCCCCCCCCCCCCCCCTCCACACACACTTACAGAGAGAGAGAGAGAGAGAGAGGGAGAGAGAGAGAGAGAGAGAGAGAGAGAGAGAGAGAGAGAGAGAGGCGCTTCCTAGACATTTTACGAAGCACTCTCAGCATTTTTTTCATTTTTTTTCTTCATCTCACGATTCTCTAGCGATGTATTATACCTAGCTGCTTACACCGTTATGCTCAGTATATGTGCACTAAAGTCCTGCTGAATCTTCCCACATTGATTTGATCGAATGTGCCCCGAAACCCGCAGTGACATCTTATTAGCCTGACGTCACACTCGGGCTTCAGTACGTTCTGGACAGCAAACCTTTTCGACGGGCGTCCCATCACCCGGGCCAAATAACATGACGTGTGCCAAGCTAAGCAAACTCGGACATCACTTGGGATACGAGAAAAGCCGTCCCCGTTGAGCCCAGGACGTTTCTGAGGATTTTGACGTATGATTTCATCTCCGAGGTTCTGGCTCTGAAATATGGCGTGCAGACGTGACGTACTTCCGGTTAGGTTGCTTTGGTAAAAGGGAGGAAAGCGCTATCTCAGCAAGCGGAATTCACTGTCTAGCTTGTTGACCTCTTAGGTCTGAAAGTAGGAACTTCAGGACGGAGCGATGTTAAATAATCTACCTGTCAGTCCATCCAATATTATTTGCAATAAACATCGATTTTGCCATCGGCGCAAAGCTGCATAACCCTCCTGAGCGGCCACCATCTAATCCTATGTATTGCCCCTTTGCATTCTCGCTGTCCATTATTTTTATCAGCGTCATCGTTTTACGTAACATGACACGGCTATTTCCCAGTAACCTGCCCCTTCCTCCCCTGTCTTCTACACACACACACACACACACACACACACACACACACACACACACACACACACACACACACACATTTATACCCTGTAAAAGAGCGTCAATGTTTTCTACACCCTTCTTTCTCCTCATTTTTCTTCTTCTTCTTCTTCTACTGAGAGAGAGAGAGAGAGAGAGAGAGAGAGAGAGAGAGAGAGAGAGAGAGAGAGAGAGAGAGAGAGAGAGAGAGAGAGAGAGAGAGAGAGAGAGAGAGAGAGAGAGAGAGAGAGAGAGAGAGAGAGAGAGAGAACCCTCGACAACTTCTGATCAGGGATGCTCTCTGGCCAAGAGGAGCTATTTGCATTGTCTGTACCCGCCGGGCGGGACACTACTGTTCTGATCACCATTGACCCCCATATTTTTTGTATCTCCTCCGCGGCCCTCCGAGCACAGAGGTTGGGCAAATGATGGAGAGGCAGTCTGGCAGAAGGCGACAGAGAAATATGACCACTTGTGGCGATAAAGAGTTCCGCTTTTAGACACTGCGTTTGGTTTAATTCTTTAATGATTTCTTTCGGGATATTGGAGGTTGGGAACAGTTTTTGGATCTTTCAGCAAAAGACTTCCCTGACAAGTTTCACAAAGCGTTTACAAGGAGGCGAGCACAGTTATATGCACATGCCATATAACTGTGCACGCCTCCTTGTAAACGTTTGTGAAAGTAAGTGGGTATTTTCTTTCTTTTTTGTTTGTTTGTGGTTGCGGTTGTTGTTTGTATGGTGCAGTTTTGTTTTTGTTGTTTTGCTGTTTTTGTTTTTGTTTTTTGTTTGTTTGTTTGTTGTTGTTGTTTTTTCGGGGGAGGGGGGAAGAGGAAGTGGGGTTTTTTTGGGTGGGGGTGGAAATATAGTCCAGTTGCAAATAAAATGACACCCTGCAGCAAAACTTCACATATGACAGACTGGAGTATTAATATATTTAAATATGCGCCTCGTGTTTTGTGGACAGTAGCAAGCACGCAGAGTGCATAGCATGTAACAGCTTCATTAATTCATGTCATATTGACGAGGTGATAAGACAGTCACAATTTGTTGCAGAACAATTTCAATTTGTACTGTAGGAACAGCAATGTAAGATCATGTCGTAGTTTAGTCTTGGAAACCTAATCCATAGCTTCATGGAGCAGCAACGGACACGACTATGACTAGGGTGAGGATGCTGACGATGGCTACCGTACATACTACATGCTAGTCCAGTCTTGAAAACCGGAGGAGCTTCAGGAGATTTTGGCCTTGAAAATGCACAACCATACACTCTGAAAATGAGAGGACCATTACAGACAACAAAAAGTGTATAACTCATGCACACTTCTTACGGAGGCGAAAAAGGTGGGCTTCATTCAATTTGACAACACATTCCTGAAATTAATACAGTAAGAAGAAGAAGAAGAAGAAGAAGAAGAAGAAGAAGAAGAAGAAGAAGAAGAAGAAGAAACAGTGAGTGAGAGTGATCTTCCTTTGAATGGGAGTTAACCCGCTCACGGGAGGCAATCGATAGCAGCAGCTCTGGGTTTCTAGATTAGCCAGGCTGTCCATTAACCCCATCTCTACGTTATGCATATATTCAGCCTCTTTGGACTCAAACAATTTTCCACACTATATTTAAGCATTCCTGCGGGGATGCGCTGTCGGGCG
>OY757545.1:20829032-20843532 GCA_963584105.1 Alviniconcha strummeri | reverse complement strand
ATCATCCCCATCTCCCACAGCTACCTCGCCAGCAACTGGCCAATCAGAGTGAGTCACTGTTCAGGGCACACTGCTCCGCGGCTGTCACTCATGTGTGGATTGGCGACATTGGTGATGGTGGTGATGTAGCAATGTTGACTTGTGTGGGTGTGTTTCGGTTCAGTTTGGTTCAGTTCAAGATGTATCTGTGTGTGCTTGGGAAAGGTCATAATGTACTCCACCTGGTCTCTCGGAAGTTTCCCCCAACATTGCCTGTGCAACGTTTCCACATCGTGTGTGTGTGCGTGCATGCGTGTGTGTGTAGTGCATACCCGTGTAAAGCTTCTTTAGAAATCTGTGTAAACAGATAGCCTGTCGTGTAGAATGTAGGTAAGCATGTTGTGCGGACGTGTGGACTCAGCGTCCTTGTCATCCTTCGTGGTCTGGTCAAAATAGCAGTAAGTAAGTAAGTAACTTGGTGTTTTACACCCAGTGAACCATTATGGTTATATCTGGGCGAGTCAAAATAGCATGACCTCAGCAAAACTGCAAAAGTTGACCTTGCAAGGGGCAGGAAGTTAACCTTTGAGAGAAGTGTTCCTCACTGTGGGTTGCGCCTAAGATTGACCTGGTTTTCTTGGACACTTTGCCCATCTGTGCAAGCTGACACATTTAGTGTCTGCCTTATTTGTCCATTTGTGCAAGCTGACACATTTAGTGTCTGCCTTATTTGTCCATCTGAGCAAGCTGACACATTTAGTGTCTGCCTTATTTGTCCATCTGAGCAAGCTGACACATTTAGTATGTGCTTTTTTGTCCATCTGTGCGAGCTGACACATTTAGTATGTGCCTTTGCTGTCCATCTGAGCAAGCTGACACATTTAGTATATGCCCTTTTTGTCCATCTGTGCAAGCTGACACATTTCATTTGTGCCTGTGACACTGTGCTGCAAGAGTCAGTGTGAGAACTGCTTTAGTGCTTTGGAAGAGACGTTTTCTAGTAAGTGCATGTGAATAATGCTTGTTATTTATTAGTCTTCATTGTTTCTGCCTGATACTTAAAACATCAACCCAGTGTTTTAATTCTCTTGGCATGAGAGCACTTACACATGCACCTTAACCCACTTGGCCCCAGACCAGCCTCTGCCCTTTCTCTACGAAATCCCTTGCGAAGGGAAGTAACTGTGTCAAATGATCCCGGTCTACAACTTAAAAAATCAATAATAAACACCAAACAAAAGTTTCAGCTCACTTCGTATTTTTCCCAGTTTGCGAATACAGTGTTCTTGTATATCCAACAGGTTTTGATTTTTTTCACTAAAAAAATAAAAGCATAAAAAAGAAAGAAATCCCAAGTCAGAAATGCCCACATCTGAATGTCGGGTTTTGGGGTAACCGACTTTGCAAAATTTCCAGTTTGAATTTCCAAAGGTGAAGCTCTGTGAGTTTGTTAGGGTGTCCACGGTAAGTGACTGAGCCAAATTTGCAGTTCAAATACCAAAGTATGAAGTTCCGATGCCATTGCTAAAAGTAGGGCTTTTGTTTATTTTTGGCCATCTATTGCACGTCCACCTCACAACTTTGAAAATTCACAGTGTCTCTCAAACTTCACCGAACTTCAAACAAATGACATCACTGGAAGTAGTAAACAATAGCGGAAAGGAGGCTACAAGCCTCGCAAGAATCCTGTTCCTATTTGTATAAGCCGAGATACTAGTATGGAGCGTTTGCTAGCCAGCCGCTACCTCTGGGGTTTCAAATACAGGAAAAGAGCGGGCAGTGACAGGCGGTCTGGGGCCAAATGGGTTAAACACATTGATGGGCTTGGTTCGTGGTGTTCTGTATCTTTTTTTGTTTGTAATTCACTTGATTTAGACATCAAACATTGGCGTGCCTGGAGACTCAGAGTGATGTGTGTCATTTGCAGTACTCAGCAGTGGACCGTGCTGGCCAGTGCGTGGCTGTCGCAGGCAAAACGGGGTTCGCGCATTACGCTCTCTTCAACCGCAAGTGGAAACTGTTCGGCAACGAGACACAGGAGCGTGACATGGTGGTGTCTGGGGGCATAACGTGGTGGAAAGATTTCATGGTGCTGGCCTGCTACAATATACCTGGACAGAGAGATGAGGTTGGTGTTCAGCATTGATGTTAATGAGGCTGGTGTTCAGCATTTATGTTAATGAGGCTGGTGTTCAGCGTTTATGTTAATGAGGTTGATGTTCAGCATTTATGTTCATGAGGTTGGTGTTCAATGTTTATGTTCATGAGGCTGGTGTTCAGTGTTTCTGTTTATGAGGCTGGTGTTCATCACTTATGTTAATGAGGCTGATGTTCAGCATTTATGTTAATGAGGTTGGTGTTCAGGGCTTATGTTCATGAGGTTGGTGTTCAGCGCTTATGTTCATGAGGTTGGTGTTCAGTGTTATTGCTAATGATGTTGGTGTTCAGTGTTAATGAGGTTGGTGTTCACTTTTAATGAGGTTGGTGTTCAATGTTAATGCTAATGAGGTTGGTGTTGAGCATTAATGTTAATGAGGCTGGTGTTCAACATTAATGTTAATGAGGCTGGTGTTTAATGTTGATATTAACAAAGCTGGTGTTCAGCGTTTATGTTAATGAGGTTGGTGTTCAACATTGATGCTTTGTTGAGCTGGATTGCCCTCCCCAACTCTTTAACCCTTTTTGGTCCTCCTCCCCAACTCTTTAACCCTTTTCGGTCCTCCTCCCCAACTCTTAAACCCTTTTGGTTCTCCTCCCCAACTCTTAAACCCTTTTGGTCCTCGTCCCCAACTCTTAAACCCTTTTGGTCCTCGTCCCCAACTCTTAAACCCTTTTGGTCCTCGTCCCAAACTCTTTAACCCTTTTGGTCCTCCTCCCCAACTTTTTAACCTCCTCCCCAACAGTTTATAAATACTTTAATTCTTCTTGTCTTTTGCTGCTGTGGTAAAAGGATAATCTGGAGTTGACCTGACAGTTTTGTGCTATATTGGTCTGTTGCTTTTGAGAAATGCTGGGATACCTGAAACCATTTTTTTCATCATGCATTTGAACATTCAAAAATGTGATTATCTGCTTTAATACACAGCCTTTTTATCAGGTTTCTGAGCGTCAGTGATCCCACCTAAGCATTGTGGACAATCAAGTTTAGACAACTGCATTTAGTAGCGCCCAAGCATGACAGAGATGGCCGTCCTAGGCTCCCGTCCCTAATAAGCCTACAGTTTCTGTGGACGTAAAGCAACACTCAACCAACCAACCAAGCACTACGAAGGTGCAGGGACAAAACGTATCAGCAGTCTTATTTGCTGTGGAGACTAGTGAGCTGGACTGCTCTGTATTCACCTTGTGTCCATCAGTTTCTCCAGTTTCTGTGTTTGGATCAAGTTGAGACTATTGCATTTAATAGCGCCCAAGCCTTATGGTGGTGCAGGGACAAAATTGATCTGCAGTCTTGTTTGCTACGGAAACTAGTGAGTGGACTGTTCCATATTTACCTTGTTTCCATCGGTTTCTCCTGCAGTTTCTCCGTTTGGATCAAATTCAGACTGTTGCATTTAGTAGCGCACCCAAGTGGTCCAGGGACAAAATTGATCTGCAGTCTTATTTGCTATGGAAACTAGTGAGTGGACTGTTCCATATTTACCTTGTTTCCATCGGTTTCTCCAGTTTCTCCGTTTGGATCAAATTCAGACTATTGCATTTAGTAGCGCACCCAAGTGGTCCAGGGACAGAAGTGATCTGTGGCCTTATTTGCTGCGGAAGCTAGTGAGTGGACTGTTCCGTATTCACCTTGTTTCCATCGGTTTCTCCGTTTGGATCAAATTCAGACTGTTGCATTTAGTAGCGTGCCCAAGTGGTCCAGGGACAGAAGTGATCTGTGGCCTTATTTGCTGCGGAAGCTAGTGAGTGGACTGTTCCGTATTCACCTTGTTTCCATCGGTTTCTCCGTTTGGATCAAATTCAGACTGTTGCATTTAGTAGCGTGCCCAAGTGGTCCAGGGACAGAAGTGATCTGTGGCCTTATTTGCTGCGGAAGCTAGTGAGTGGACTGTTCCGTATTCACCTTGTTTCCATCGGTTTGTCCAGGTGCGCTGCTACCCCCGGAGCTGTAAGCTGGACAACACCTTTGCTCAGGTGTGCAAAGTCCCCTCCCCGGTCCTGCTGCTCAACACCTTCCGCGACTCCCTCATCATCTTCTGTGCCGACAGCCACGTCCTCATCTTCTGCCTGGAGCGCAAGAACACGCAGCCAAGTAAGCGTTAGTTGGTTTGGCAAAAGAGACGAGAGGTTAAGAAAAGGCATTTGTCATGGGATACAAGCACAAAAACGTTCAAATGCTAGCAGTCATTTTGTTTCTGATTTTTGGCGTGGGGTGTGCAGTGCAATGTAGCATGCAGGTTTTCAGGGCCGACCTCTGTTTAAGCTTGGTTGGCAGGTAGTTGCTTAGTTTTCCCACTGGGATTAATAAAGTATGTTGTTATTGTTAGTTGGTTACAACTAGTGAATTCTGAGTAAACATACGTACAACCCCCCTTCCCTTCCCCAACACCAAATTACTTACACCCCCATCTGAAGACTTACTCCCCCCTTTTTTTTTTATATATATTTTTCTGAAATAAAGTTGGCTGCCAGTATTCTAACAGTAAAATACCTGAATGCACAAGTTATTAAGAACAATGCTTTTTTGCTGTGCAAAACGACTGGACAGTTTTTGCAACTGATTTCTTTGACTAGGCAATGAAGAAACAGTTTTGTCATAATGACAATGGAGGAACAGATTGCCTGATTGCCATGCTTGGATAGCTTCCTAGAGAGAAAGTCATAAGAATTAAGTAAGTAAAAAGACGTGGTGCAAAGTCATTCAGAGAACAGTTTTTTGTTTTTTTTGTTTTTAGACATCTGCAGAAAGTTGCCGAAGAATCTGCTTCCCTGATTGTTTGTGGGAGAGCATTCCAGGACTTGGGATCATAGTTGGAAAAAGCTCTGAAACCAAGCAGTGGAGCATTTTGATTTTTATATCATTAGACCCACAAGTCTTATGCAGTCTATGTTGGTGGTAGTGACAGTGATAACAGAGGCTGTGCACACATCTGCTTTCAGATCCATCAGTTCACATCAGCAAGGTGCAGGAAGTGTCTGTCAGCTCCTTCATACCTCACCCTCTCTGCGTCGCTGGTGTCTTCCTCACATCCTTGACCTCCGAGTCAGGGTCAAAGGTGCAGCATACCTCGCGGGAGGCTGAATCTTTGCTGCTGAACGTTTCCGGGAAGCTGCTGATGTTTCAACGGGATCGCTCCGGGCCACAGATACGACAGAACAATGAGAACCACAAGCACAGAGTGGTAGGTTAAAACCACAAACCCAGTAGATTTTTAAGATATTTTTTGATAACAAGTCCGTTTGATCTGCTGATTCTGTGTCTCAGTTGATTAATGGAAAGTAAACAAACAGCGTGTAAATGACAGGAAGGTTTAGAAAAGGCAAAGTGCAAGTTCCTTGTGCAAGTCATCCAAAACTGATCGAAGGAAACTCAACACATTTGCAGGGAATATTGTTCATTACAGTCATCCATTGCAGACATCCTCTCAACAGCAAACCACAGCGCACACAGAAATCAGTGAAAATTGTCTGCCTCCATGTAGTGACTGCCTTCAGCATTTAAAAGATTCTGTCATCGTTCACCATGTGGTCCAGCGGCTGTGATAGCTGTGGATGGGAGCCTGATATATCCCTGACTCCAGTGTTTGTTGCACAGTGATATCTGTGTAGCACTAGTCGTGTCCCTGCTTAACTTTGCCAGGCTGTGTTAGTGCTATGTGCGTGTGGAGCTGTTGTTCAAGCAGTGTTCTTTGGTGTCTGTTTTCTGCGGAATAGTTAAAGGAGAAAGGGACCAAAGAAGCATCACAGGCCCTATTGATGGAAATAGAATAAACAAAATGCCTACAGCAGTTTTTCACTTGGGTACTGGTCCTCTTTGTTAAAAATTGATGTTCAAAAGTCACAAAAACAGGACTATGAATGTTGTCATGTTGTGCCCAGCAGTCGGTGTCAGTGATGTCATAAACATGGCCGACATGTGTGGTGAAAGCATCAAATATGTCACAAGCCAGCATTTTTCAGCTCTTCATTGCTAAAGGGTGATCCTACATGGCTGTGCCCCGATGAACTCAAACGTAAAGCAAAAACGTACCTATTTTGTATAAATGCATATTGATCCTACATGGCTGTGCCCCGATGAACTCAAACGTAAAGCAAAAAAGTACCTATTTTGTATAAATGCATATTGATAGAACAACTAAATGAAGCCCACAAGTGAAAACATTTGCACATTTTGGACATTTTCACTGTCAGGCCAGCTTGTGTCTTCACTTCAGTTTCCCTTTAAGGGAGTCATCCTGGAATGAACAATCAACAATATATATTTTTTCAGTAAAGACCATCCACTTTGGATCTTTTCTCAGAAGTGCGGAAGGATGCTGGAGTGTAATGTGCTATAGTTTAATGCTACTTGAAGTTGAAAGATCAGATGAGCCATTTCATGCTGATGTCAAGATTCTTGGAGGTTGGGATTATTTTAGAGCATTTGCATTGCTGTGCACGTCAGCTAGAGATTTCATTTCAGCAACAGCTGCCGTTCTGCCCACCGTCAGTGGTAGCGACGTCGGTGGAGAACCTGTGGACAACAACTCGTGCCAACCTGGGAAAACTTCAGCTGATGGACGCTTTGTGGTTAGGCTGCGGAGCTCTTGGCATGAAGGTGGGTCTGACACTTTGTCCCGGTCTCCCTGGCGGGTTTTTTTAGGGGAAGGGAGGGCAGTCCGGACCAGTGTCTGCCAGCCTCTCTGGTTATGATGTGGGGCTTTGGGCAGGAAGGTGGGTTTCACACTTTGCCCCAGTCTTCTTGGTGATTTAGGGGAGTTATGGGCAAACTGGACCACAGTGTCTGCCAGCCTTTCATGTGGGGCTTCGGGCAAGGAGGTGAGTTTGATACTTTGCCCCTGTCTCCCTGATTGTTTAGGGGAGTTGAGGGCTATTTGGACCACAGTGTCTGCCAGCCTTTCATGTGGGGCTTTGGGCAAAGGGGCGAGTTTGACACTTTGCCCCTGTCTCCCTGATGATTTAGGGGAGTTGAGGGCTATTTGGACCACAGTGTCTGCCAGCCTCTCTGGTTACAATATGGGACTTTGGGTAGGAAGGTGGGTTTGACACTTTGCCCCTGTCTCCCTGATGATTTAGGGGAGTTCAGGGCAATCTGGACCACAGTGTCTTCCAGCCTTTCTGGTTAGGCTGTGGGGCTCTGGGCATGATTAGCACTTTGCCCCTGTCTGCCTGGTGGTTTAGGGGAAGGGCAGGGCAATATGTGGATCCCAGTGTCTGCCAGCCTTTCTGGTTAGGCCGTGGGGCTCTGGGTATGAAGTTTATTTCAGCGCTTTGCTCCCATCTCCTTGGTGTTTTAGGGGAGGGGAGGGAAATCAGTGGACAGTAGTGTATAGCTGCTTCTCCATTTAGGCTGAGGAGCTCTGGGCAGTCTTTGCATAATGCAGGGGAAGTGGAGGGTAATTGGTGGACTACAGTGCATGCCAGTTTAGCAAAGCTACCTGCGGCTGTTGGCTGCTCTCTGGCTAGGCTTTGGGGCTGTCAGCATGAACGTCAGCTGGATGGACGCTTTGCCCCTGTCATTCTGGTCATTTAGGGGAGGGGAGGGCAACCTGTGGACCTGGGTGTCTGCCAGCCTCTCTGGTTATGACACGGGGCTCTGGGCTTGTCTTTCTGTAATTTAGGGGAGGGGAGGGTGATCCGCATGCCAGTTTAGCAAAACTGCGGCGGCTGGATGTTCTCTGGCTTGGCTGTGGGGCTGTCAGCATTTATGATAATGATAATGAATACTTAGACTTTTTTAGAGTGCCTGACCTGCACAGGCTCTAAGCACTTACACATTCTTTGAATGCACATATTTTCAAAATTCAATGCATACAACATGAACGTACGCACACACACACGCACGCACGCACGCACGCACGCACGCACGCACGCACGCACGCACGCACGCACGCACGCACGCACGCACGCACGCACGCACACACACACACACACACACACACACACACACCCCCCACACACACACACAGAGTCATATATCAGGCAATGGGACCGAAGAAAAGGCTTTTAAGAAGAGAAAGGTTTTTGAAAGAAGATATGACAAAGCTGACAGAGGCGGAATGACGGACAGAAACAGGGAGCTGGTTCCAGATTTATTTACATCAGCAGGGTGGATACTTTGCCCCTGTCTTCCTGGTCATTTTACACTCCCCACAATGGTGTTCCATGTCTTATCCAGTAATACACTCGTGATGAATCCAGTAATGCCCTCATGATGAGTAGACCATGCTGAGACCTGTTTAAACAAACACATGAGGTGTGATTCTATTAGAGTGGTGTTAGCTTTTTTGTGTTCAAGGTGTGGCTGCCGCTGTTTCCACGTAATGAAGGAAAAGCGCACAACTTCATGTCACGCAGAATCATGCTGCCATTCCGAGTCGACATCTACCCGCTGGGTAAGTTGTGGGCAGTTGCTTGTGTGTGTGCGTACAGCTGGTATACAGAGCAGCAACAAAAGAGTGGACTGCTTACGTGTTTTCCTTGGCAGTTTATCTGCACGTAAATTGCACTCTGGGCAATTCAGTTTTTAGGAGTTATAAATACTTTAATTCTTCTTCTTTTATTTTATGTCACTGTCATATTTGACATCACAGATTTTCCTTTAAAAGTGCCCTTTTTTAGAGTCTTGTGTGTGTGTGTGTGTGTGTGTGTGTGTGTGTGTGTGTGTGTGTGTGTGTGTGTGTGTGTGTGAGTTTGCGCTTTATAAATACTTTAATTCGTCTTCTTTTATGTCACTGTCAGTGTCATCATATTTGACATCACAGATTTTTCTTTAAAAGTGCCCTTTCGTTTAAGCGTCTGTTTACATTTTGTTGTAATTTTGGCATGTTCAAGATGTTGAAGTTGTTTGTGCATTGTGCCTCGGCAGCGGTGCTGTTTGAAGATGCTGTGATACTGGGGGCTGCGTGTGACGCGCTGACCTACAGTGTGGCCTCGCCTGGCAGCACCAGTAACTACGAGATGCCCTTCTGCACACTGGAGAGAACTGTCAGTGGCCCTTGTGTGCTAGTACTTTGGAAGCAAAAGCGTGTATTTATTTCAGTAGTTCAGTTTTTGGAAGCAAAGCGTGTATTTATTTCAGTAGTTCGGTTTTGGAGGCAAAGCATATATTTATTTAAAGAGTTCAATTTTGGAAGCAAAGCCTATATTTATTTCAAGAGTTCAATTTTGGAAGCAAAGCGTGTATTTATTTGAAAAGTTCAGTTTTGGAAGGGAAGTGTGTATTTATTTCAAGAGTTTAATGTCTTGCTTTGCCTGTAGTTCTCACATAGGCTAAAATGAACTTGGGATGGTATAGCTATGTTCATAATGAACATGGGATAGTATAGCTATGCTCATAATGAACATGAGATGGTATAGCTATGTTCATAATGAACAATGGATGGTACAGCTGTGTTCATAATGAACAGTGGATGGTATAGTTATGTGCATAATGAACTGGGGATGGTATAGCTATGTTCATAATGAACATGGGATAGTATAGCTATGTGCATAATGAACATGGGATGGTATAGCTATGTGCATCTAATGCTGGTTTGAAGTTGTCTTGATCTTGACAATGGTTGTATGTTGGAGCCTGTGGTGTGATTTGTTGCTTGTTGTGCATGCATGTGTGTGTGTAGTGTGTGTATGTGTGTGTGTGCTTGCGCGTGTGTGTGTGTGTGCGTGTGCGTGTGTGTGTGCATGCTTGTGTAACATGTGTGTGTGTATGTGTGTGTGTGTGCGTGCGCGTGTGTGTGTGTGCGTGCGCGTGTGTGTGTGCATGCATGTGTAATGTGTGCGTATGTGTGTGTGTGTGTGTGTGTGTGTGTGTGTGTGTGTGTGTGTGTGTGTGTGTGTGTGTGTGTGTATGCAAGCATACATGTGTGTGTATGCAAGCATACATGTGTTTGTACAAGCATACAGGTGTATGGTGTATGGTGCGTGTTTGTGTGTGTGTGTGTGTGTGTGTGTGTGTGTGTGTGTGTGTGTGTGTGTGTGTGTGTGTATGCAAGCATACATGTGTGTGTATGCAAGCATACATGTGTTTGTACAAGCATACAGGTGTATGGTGTATGGTGCGTGTTTGTGTGTGTGTGTGTGTGTGTGTGTGTGTGTGTGTGTGTGTGTGTGTGTGTGTGTGTGTGTGTGAGTAACATGAAGTGTTTGTGACTTTAATTTGTATATTATGTTGATCCAGACCTGAAAAAGTGTGTTTCATGAGTTAACTGTTTCTGAGTTTTTTTTTTTAATATTATGTTAATCTAGACCCAAAGCATTTGTTCATCTTGATGCACATTTTCACACTTTAGTTTTCCTGTTTTCCTGTTGCAGAGTCAAATTTACTTGCACCACATTTTGCGCCAACTGCTCCGGAGAAAGTGAGTCCACTATAATTATAAACTGAGACGTAATCAATAAAAAAAACTTTTTCAGTTCATTGCTGTTTTTTGAAGTCACGATTGATTTCTGTCACGCCTGTACTTTTTTTGGTTGTGCATTGCCTTCTGTGTGTAATTTTGATGACAGATTTGTGCTTTTGCGTGTTTGATGAGGTGTTCAGATCAATACAGATTCCACTCCATCATGCATCTCTTGGCCTGACATTTGTGCACTGTATGAACTATCATTTCTCCTTTGCTTCATGTCTTTGTTTTTTCATCTTTGGATAGCTATTCTTTAATAACTGCACACATCACATGGAATGCACTGGCTTTGTGCACGCGCGTATTGAAAATTGCTCACAACGTTTGATAATTTGCGTAGTGTGAAAGGCTATTTTCTGTTCTCATTTGTATCCTTTCTGTGTCATTTCCCTTACAACCAGGAAGTTTGGTTCTATCAGGTTTGTGTGGTGGGGACAGCAAGTCTGTCTACTTTGTGGGTGACTTCATATTACAAAGAACACAAAAAATAGAATGGGGTTTATAGATAGAAGACAATGGTGGTCTGTTGCAATTGGGACTTGATGATCAATCCGAGGATGGTACTTTTTTTTTTTTTTTTTTTTTTTAAAGGGATATCAGTTGTGTGGGATTGCCACAGAGTGAAACAGAATGAAAAAAAAAATGAGAGAAAAAGAAGAAAAAAAAGCTGGCAACAAATAAGACACAAAACAAAATGGGGTTTATAGATAGAAGACAGTGGTGGTCTGTTGCAACTGGGACTTGATGGTCAATCTAAGGATGGTACGCTAATTTTAAAAAATATTTTAAAGGGGTATCAGTTGCGTGGGATTGCCACGGAGTGAAACAGAATGAAAAGAAAGAAAGAAAGAAAGAAAGAGAAGCTGGCATTATGGTGTTAAGACAATGGTGGTCCATTGCAATTTGGACTTGATGGTCAATCCAAGGACAGCATTGTAAAAAAATTTTTTTTTTAAAGGGTATCAGTTGTGTGTGATTGCCACAGTGTGAAACAGAATGAAACAAAAAGAAAGAAAGAAAAAGAAACTGACTGTATGGTGTTAGGAAAATGGTGGTTCATTGCAATTGGGATTCAAATCTCAAATCTCTGTTAAAAAATTTTTTTTAATGAAACTGGTGGTAACAGTTATGTGGGATTGCCATGGACTGAAACAGATTTTTAAGAATGAAAAAAAGAAAAGAAAAAAAAGAGAAAAAAAATAGGAGAGAAAGAAAGAAATTGAAGCTGACAGCATAGGCTATAGCGTTTTTATTTTATTTTTTAAAGCAACTAGTCACCCAAGAGACAGAACTGGCAAGAGCCTTGCATGTGGCTCTTCGTCTGATGCTTCAGCTTCCTCAGTGTAGATGATTACCATGGTTAGTTTCCCTGCCAACATTCTTTGGACCCCTCACACCCTGCATGACTAGAAGGGGTGTAGATAATCAGATATCACCGGTTAGAACTGGCTCTCTTTGTATTGCTGCTCCTTTCCTTGCAGTTTTCTCCCTTGCTGTAGATAGGTCTTTTAACTGGGGATGTTTAGTTCTTTTAACTGGGGATGTTTAGTTCTTTTAAATGGGGATGTTTAGTTCTTTTAACTGGGGATGTTTAGTTCTTTTAACTGGGGATGTTTAGCTCTTTTAACTGGGGATGTTTAGTTCTTTTAACTGGAGATGTTTAGCTCTTTTAACTGGGGATGTTTAGTTCTTTTAACTGGGGATGTTTAGCTCTTTTAACTGGAGATGTTTAGCTCTTTTAAATGGGAATGTTTAGTTCTTTTAACTGGGGATGTTTAGCTCTTTTAAATGGGAATGTTTAGTTCTTTTAACTGGGGATGTTTAGCTCTTTTAACTGGGGATGTTTAGTTCTTTTAACTGGGGATGTTTAGCTCTTTTAACTGGGGATGTTTAGTTCTTTTAACTGGGGATGTTTAGCTCTTTTAACTGGGGATGTTTAGTTCTTTTAACTGGGGATGTTTAGCTCTTTTAACTGGAGATGTTTAGCTCTTTTAAATGGGAATGTTTAGTTCTTTTAACTGGGGATGTTTAGCTCTTTTAAATGGGAATGTTTAGTTCTTTTAACTGGGGATGTTTAGCTCTTTTAACTGGGGATGTTTAGTTCTTTTAACTGGGGATGTTTAGCTCTTTTAAATGGGAATGTTTAGTTCTTTTAACTGGGGATGTTCTTTTAACTGGGGATGTTCTTTTAACTGGGGATGTTTAGTTCTTTTAACTGGGGATGTTTAGTTCTTTTAACTGGGGATGTTCTTTTAACTGGGGATGTTTAGTTCTTTTAACTGGGGATGTTCTTTTAACTGGGGATGTTTAGTTCTTTTAACTGGGGGTGTTTAGTTCTTTTAACTGGGGATGTTTAATTCTTTTAACTGGGGATGTTCTTTTAACTGGGGATGTTTAGTTCTTTTAACTGGGGATGTTTAGCTCTTTTAACTGGGGATGTTTAGTTCTTTTAACTGGGGATGTTTAGCTCTTTTAAATGGGGATGTTTGTAGTGCTAGCGCAGCCTTTCCTATTTCACCCCGTCCCAGTCCACTTTGTGAAGGAAGGCTTGCGAGCAAGTGGTTCATTCGAAAGGTCCCTGCAGTGATATGATGCATGCCGCCTTATAGTTAAGCCTTAAAGGGGCCACTGGTTCAACTTGAACCTCCCGTGGGAAAGCCTTTGAGTTGCACAGTGCAACATGAGACATTGCCTGCCTTTCCACTGTGGCTTCATTTGTCAAAGACTGTGTAAAGTATTAGAGCAGTTTCTTTCATATTGACACAGCATTTGAGGGATGAATTTAGCGACGGATTTCAGTTAATTGAGCTGTCAGTGTGTCGTTAGAAGACAGCACTGATTTTGTTACAGACTAGACTAGCATTGTTCTGGTCAGTGGTGTATGATGTCAATATTTCAGTTAAAGTGCAGCTGTGTTATAGGGTTTTGATTATCAGAGAGTGTCTGGTAACCCTGCCAGTTACATGCTTGAAAGGGTATTAACTGATTGTGCATGTGTGTACATGCACATTTGTGTGTGTGTGTGCGCGCATGTGTGTGTGTGTGTGTGTGTGTGTGTGTGTGTGTGTGTGTGTGTGTGTGTGTGTGTGTGTGTGTGTGTGTGTACATGCACATTTGTGCATGTGTGTGTGTGTGCGTACATGCACATTTGTGTGCATGTAAGTGTGTGTGTGTGTGTGTGTGTGTATGAGAGAGAGAGAGAGAGTGTGTGTGTGTGTGTTCGTTTGATGCACATTTGTGTGCATGTAAGTGTGTGTGCACATGCGCACGCACGTGCGCACGCACATGTAACCTCTTCAACTGTAACATTCAGATTTCTTGTGTCATTTGGGTATGCTTGCCATTGTAAGTGAACGGCTGTCTGGCAGCAGTTATGCACGCTTTGTATCTCAGAACCAGCCGGTGCATGCAGTATGTGTATGCTTTGACTGGAGTCAGTCTGACTGAGAGTAGCAGGCAGTAACGATCACTGTGCTGTGGTAAAGAGTGTGGTGTTTGCGCAGTCTGGGTGTGAACGCCCTGGAGTTGGCGCGAAGCTGCACAGAGCTGTCCTACTTCCCTCACGTGCTGGAACTGCTGCTCCACGAGGTGCTGGAGGCAGAGGCCACGTCCAAAGAACCCATCCCTGGTCAGTGTGTTTGTGTGTTTGCTAGTGTGGTTGTTTGTTTGTCGGTCTGTGTAATACAAGAGGTGCTGGAGGCAGAGGCCACGTCCAAAGAACCCATTCCTGGTCAGTGTGTTTGCTAGTGTGCTTGTTTGTTTGTTGGTCCGTGGAATACAAGAGGTACTGGAGGCAGAGGCCACATCCAAAGAACCCATCCCTGGCCAGCGTGTTTGCTAGTGTGCTTGTTTGTTTGTTTGTCGGTCCGTGTAATACATGAGGTGCTGGAGGCAGAAGCAACGTCCAAAGAACCCATCCCTGGGCAGTGTGTTTGTGTGTTTGCTAGTGTGGTTGT
>OY757545.1:20791532-20824032 GCA_963584105.1 Alviniconcha strummeri | reverse complement strand
TGACTGTTGTCTTAGTGTGTGTGTTTTTTGTTAATGACGAAGTATGTTTAGTGAATTGTTTCTCAGGTATATCACTATATGTAATAGGTGAACATGATGAACAGATGATGTTTGAAAGTGAATACCTGTTTGTGTTATTTGCAAAGAGATGTCTTTCTTCTTGTTAAAATTCATGTCAGTGGTTGAGGTCAGTAGGAGAAGTTTTGTTCCCAGTGTTACTTGTTGGTGTTGTTTTGTGTCTGTTTGGCTGTTCCTTTATGTTTTGTAACCATCTTCGTCACACTCGTGTCATGCCAGTCATCTTCGTTGACTTCATTATTTCATTATCAACATCAGCAGCATCACTACCTTCTACTTACCACCATCGTCACCTTCTCACCGATTGTGCCGCAATCGTATGGCTTTGCAGGCCCCACGGCAACAAGTCGAGCAACAACAAGCAAGCGGCGGAGCCCACGGCAGAGGAAGTGTACCTCGACATGATCCTCAGTCGACATGCTCGCAAGCTCCTTTCCTCCAATCAGCTCTCAACGCTGGGCGCTTTCGCCGCCAACACAGACGACTTCCACCTGGTGTCGTGGCTGAAACGAGAAAGGTAACTGACAAGGATGCACAAAGCGTTTTTGTTGTTTTTGACAGAGGGGTTGTTCTGGAGAGTTAGAGGTTGTGGACGACTGTTGTTTTTGACAGAGGGGTTGTTCTGGAGAGTTAGAGGTCATGGACGACTGTTGTTTTTGACAGAGGGGTTGTTCTGGAGAGTTAGAGGTCATGGACGACTGTTGTTTTTGACAGGGGGGTTGTTCTGGAGAGTTAGAGGTCATGGACGACCATCCATCTACTAAACCTTTCCCAGCCAGAGAATTGCTGCTGCTGATACAACTGAGACCGTACAGAAAACTAATGCAAATATTAAGTGATCCTAAACATCCAATGAGACACTGCTTTGACAGCAGACGCAGCAACAGGAGTGGAAGATTTTTACTCCCAAGAACGTATATATATATACAAACATTATAAAGCCTCGTTTCTACCCTCAGCACTGTCAATTTTTAATGACAGTTATACCAGTTATTAACTGTGTGTACACATGAATCATGATGTCTGCTGAGGATGATAACTTTCCAAGAGAGGGTGGGGGAGGGAGGGTGTGTGTGTACCTAATGATTATTTAATTTGAGAGTTTTTGTTTTGGTTTGTCGGAGACTGCATTATTTCAGGCAATTTTGGGTTTGCTGGGTATTAGTATTAGATCATTCCTTTAGTATCTGCATATTGAGAAAAAGGGGGTGTATTTCTAAGAGTGTGTACGTGTGTGTGTGTGTGTGTGTGTGTGTGTGTGTGTGTGTGTGTGTGTGTGTGTGTGTGTGTGTGTGTGTGTGTGTGTTTCATGACTGAATTATTGAAATAAGTGAAATTCAGTTCTTAGGATGGCGTGTTAATGTAAAGTAAGATCAAATGACAGCTTTAGTTTCCTGCTGGGATGAATAAGGTATATTGTTATTGTTGTTATTGTTCTCTCCAAAAAAATCTCGCAGATGAGTTAAGCCAACCTATTAACTCCCATTTTTTTAACACATTTGGCCCCAAACCAGCGGCTGCCCTTTCACTGTGAAATCCCATGCGAAGGGAAGTAACTGTGTCAAAAGATCCCAGTGCACAACTTAAAAAATCGATAACAAACACAAAGTAAAAGTTTCAGCTCACTTTGTATCTTTCCCAGTTTGCAGATACGTGTTCTTGTGTATCCAGCAGGTTTTGTATCCTTGTGTTCCTGCATGCAGAGTGCGGTCAGAATACATTGTTCTTGTACTGTGTATCCAGCAGGTTTTGTATCCTTGTGTTCCTGCGTGCAGAGTGCGGTCAGCCAAAGTGGAGGACTTTGTGGTGGCTCTGAAGGATCTGCACCAGCAGTTTCACTGGCCCTTGCCCATACTGTCTCCTGCTGCCTTTCAGCAACTGAAACATGGCATCGGAGGTAGGGGGTACTGTCTGTGTGTGTGTGTTATATTTGTTGTGTGTGTGTGTGTGTGTTAGCGTTATGTTTGTGGTTTGTGTGTGTGTGTGTGTGAGAGAGGGAGTGAGACAGTGTGTGTACGCGTGCATGTGCAGGACTTGAGTAGGGAGCATATATGTATGGGTTAAGTATGATGAAGAAAGAGGTTTCTCTGTGTGTGTTTTTTGTGGATAATGATGCTCACCTCTAGCCCATGTTTTCATCAGTTAAACACTGATTGTGCGCAAGAAGATTATGTTCCTCATTCTGAAGCCCAATGCCCATTACCTTCTCAGTATGAAACACACACACACACACACACACACACACACACACACACACACACACACACACACATACACACACACACACACATACACACACACACACACACACACACACACACACACACACACACACACACATACACATGCACACACACACACACACACACACACACACACACACACACACACACACAAACCCACTGAAAAACAACACAACAAAAAGAAACCTATGTGGATAGCAGCAACGTGCATATAAATCCGACATTCACTTAGTCATGTGTATCTAGCTATTCGTTTCTTTGTTTCATTCGTGCAGCCTCCAGTTCCAGCATCAGCTCAGCCTGCGTACTGGACGACGATCTTCTGTCGCCCTCACTGGAAGAGGAGGCAGAAACAGCCACGCTGGATGCCGCGACCCTGACCTCCCGTAACAACGGAGCCTTGCTGAGCGCAGTGGGGACTCTGCGGCACCGGCCATCAGACACTCTTCTCTCCGCCTCCACCAGCGATGATGTGTTCCTCAAGCCACAGCTGAACAGAAGTAGGTGTCCGCTCTACTTTCAGTTAAGCACAATCTGAAATGGAATGAGGCCCAGAGCGCTCGTGCAGAATCCACACACAAGGGAGTTAATTAGCGCTTGAAAGACGTCACAACACAACAAGAAAGACCGGAGTTGCCTTTGGTAACTCTCACCAGGTATGTGAGTAAATACAAGGTACGTAAACACAGTCCTTTTTCGAGGATGTACCTCTGGTTGTGTGTGTACCTTGTATTTACAGGCATGCCAGGTGAGAGTTACTGTAGGTGACTCTGGTCTTTGTTGTTGTGTTGTGATGTATTTTGAGCTCCGTTAAGCACATTTATTGTCACTTCATGTGGAGCATTGATTAGAGACTTCACACGCACATACACATGCATGTATGCATGCACACATGCACACACATACACACACACACACACACACACACACACACACACACACACACACACACACACACACACACACACACACACACAGAAACACACACATGCACACATATGACACAACACACCACACCACCCACACATGCATGTACACATGCACACACACACCACACCACACCACACCACCCACACCCACACACACACACACCTCGCGGAGATGCACTTCCCATATATACCTTGCTGAGATACACTCCCCATAAATACCTCACTGAGATACAGGCCCCATCAACTGATTTTATTCATCCTGTGTTTTCTTCATCATTTGTCTTCTGCTGTGGGATCTTTACTGTGCATACCCGTAAACATGAGACTTGGAATTTTCATCTCACCCAGAAGACTAGATGCTGACTCCACCACCCTGAGACCAAGGAAAGGGGATAGAATGCTCATGCCTAATAACATGGGAGAAATGTGAAGAAAAACAATCCCCACAACTGTGCACTGACCCGGAGCAATAGTTACCATGTATGTCCTCCAGTGCACTGTTTGAATGGATGGTGTGTAGGAGGCTGCATCAGTGAAATATATAATTTCTTTCATCAAACGACTTGCAATAAAATATTGTGTGTTTTTTTGGTCAAATGACTGGTTGCATAACTGTTCTGCACTCTATGTGTGTCATTTGCTTGCCTGTCTCAGAGGCACATATTCTGCCACCAACTCTCCAGATCTGGAGAGACCTGTCTGTGCATACTCCCCAAGGGGTATACCTCGGAAATTTGATCGTTAATTGCTTCACAGCACAGCCTCCCCATACATACCTCGCTTACATAACACTCCCCATACATACCTCGCTGAGATGCACTTCCCATATATACCTTGCTGAGATACACTCCCCATAAATACCTCACTGAGATACAGGCCCCATCAACTGATTTTATTTATCCTGTGTTTTCAGCGGAAGACAGCAGCATTGCCACTGTCGAAGTTTCAGACAGCAGCTCGTTGCTGGGGGACTATGAACTCATCAGCGACACCAGCCTCGGCAACGACCTTCAGATCGCCCATGACCTTGAAATGTTGTCACAGGAGGTGGCCAACAAAGGTCCTCAGCAGTCGGAGCTGGAGCTCAAGTGAGTGGTTTCTGGAGTTTCCAGTCTGAGGGTGACATATCTGCTTTGTTTTTTATCCTTGCATGGTAGCTAGGAAGCTGGTGGGGATGTGTGAGGCATGAGTTTCCAGTTTGAGGGTTACATCTTCTTCTTTTTTCCTTTTTTTTTCCTTTTTTTTTTCCCTTTTTTTTTCCCTTTTTTTTTTTCCTTTTATTTTTTATTTTTTTATCCCTGTGTGGTAGCTAGGAAGCTGGTGGAGATGTGTGAGGCAAGTTTCCAATTTGAAGGTGACGTATCTTTTTTAATTTTTTTAATATTCCTATGTGGTAGCTAGGAAGCTGGTGGGGATGTGTGAGGCAAGAGTTTCCTGTTTGAGGGTGACATATCTGTGTGTTTTTTGGTGTTTTTATCCCTGTGTGGTAACTAGGATGCTGGTAGGGGATGTGTGAGGCATGAGTTTCCAGTTTGAGGGTGACCTGTCTGGGTTTTTTATTATTTTTATCCCAGTGTGGTAGTTAGGAAGCTGGTGGGGATGTGTGAGGCAAGAGTTCTCATTTTGAGGGTGACACATCTGGTTTTCTAATAAATTTTTTATTCCTGTGTGGTAGCTAGGAAGCTGGTGGGTGTGTGTGTGTGGCAAGCCATTTGCTCATGGCCCTGTCTTCTGTATGTTTATTGCCCTCGCATGCGCAGGACTCATTCAACCTCTGCCTTCTGTGGGCAATTATCATATTCCCCCCCCCCCCTTTTTTTTTCGTCCCTTTTTTATGACAAAAAGCAAGGGAGATTGGTGCTGTGTAGAGAGATCACTGATTTAGAAAAAGATGCACAGGCTAAAGAAATAAACAAAAAGAAGTGTGGCTGGTATTGTTATTTACACTGCTCTGAACTGGTTGGAAAGGCTTTGGATAAAGTGCATAATTTGTGTCCGGAAACAGCCATCATTTCGGCTTGGTCCTGAGATGTGTTTACCTGTTTGACAGCTACTGCTACAAATCATACTGTTAGTTCTGTGGTGTGTTTACCTGTTTGACATTTACCTGCTGCAAATCATGCTGTTAGTTCTGTGGTGTGTTTACCTGTTTGACATTTACCTGCTGCAAATCATGCTGTTAGTTCTGTGGTGTGTTTACCTGTTTGACAGCTACCTGCTGCAAATCATGCTGTTAGTTCTGTGGTGTGTTTACCTGTTTGACAGCTACCTGCTGCAAATCATGCTGTTAGTTCTCTGGTGTGTTTACCTGTTTGACAGTTCTCTGGTGTGTTTACCTGTTTGACAGCTACACAAATCATGCTGTTAGTTCTCTGGTGTGTTTACCTGTTTGACAGTTCTCTGGTGTGTTTACCTGTTTGACAGTTCCGTGGTGTGTTTACCTGTTTGACAGCTACACAAATCATGCTGTTAGTTCTCTGGTGTGTTTACCTGTTTGACAGTTCTCTGGTGTGTTTACCTGTTTGACAGTTCTGTGGTGTGTTTACCTGTTTGACAGTTCTCTGGTGTGTTTACCTGTTTGACAGTTCTATGGTGTGTGTACCTGTCTGACAGCTACCTCCTGCAAATCATGCTGGAGGCGGGGTGTCTGGAGTGGGCCTTGATCATCGCTGTGGTTCTGCGTGACTCCTTGGCCGTCATCCGCACGGTCAACACTGCCAGCATGACGGACACACCGCTGGACATGGTGGCCCGCATGAGGGAGGGACTGTCCTACCTGGAGCTGTGGGCCGATACAGAGTGGTTAGTGTGTGTGTGTGTGCGTGTGTGTGTGTGTGTGTGTGTGTGTGTGTGTGTGTGTGTGTGTGTGTGTGTGTGTGTGTGTGTGTGTTTATTTGCTGTTGTTGTAATGTTTTATGGTTGGAGTGAATGTGTGATGAATGTACTTGGCACCACAAAACATTCCTCGTGCAATCTGTGTATTGACACTTGGCAATAAAGTTGTATTGTATTGTGTGTGTGTGTGTGTATGGGTTTGTGTGTGTGTGTGTGTGTGTGTGTGGGTTTGTGTGTATGTGTGTGTGTGTGTGTGTGTGTGTGTGTCCGTGTGTGTGTGTGTGTGTGTCCATCCATATGTGTGTGTGTAAGCCTGTGTGCGTGCATGTGTGTGTGCGTGCGTGCATGTGTGTGTGCATGTGCATGCATGTGTGGGTGTGGATGTGTGTGTGTGTGTCCATATGTGTGTGTATGCCTGTTTGTGTATATGTGTGTGTCCTTACATGGGTGTGTATGCATGCGTGTACATGTCTGCATGTGCAGTGAGGGGTAGACTTACATATCAACATGATGGGATAAACGCCAGAAAAAGCAGACTTATAACAACTCTTGTTGTTGTTTTTGTGGGGGGTGGTGGGGAGGGGGGCATTCATCATGCCTTCAACTGTGACAGACTTCTCATCTCCTGTTGCAGCATGGGCTACAAACCATTCCTGCGCACCATCAAGGGGCAGATCACTGTGCTGGCCAAACTCGTGGAGGAGACGCCCCCTTCCCTCAAACTGGAAGTAGGGACGCCCTCTAGCGGCCCCCCCTCTGTGGAGGAGGGCAACCTCTCCCCCACCATCCAGTCCATTCACTCCGACTCAGACTCTGGCGCCGCTGATGCCGATCAGACCAAAGAAGAGAAGTCCAGCGACTGTGTGGTGTCATGATGATGGTCAGGAGGCTCTGTGGTTGTTTGGGCTTGGATTTCTGCTCTCAGGTATAGAGGCACAAAACATTTCTCGCTGCTGATGCCGAAGATGGGTGGAGACGAGCGAGCCAATGAAAACTGCTGGCAGTGCAATGTGGAAACCTTCAGTTCAGTTGGGTTGTTGTGGACTAACGTACCGATCTGGGTCTAGTTTGGTACTGGTGGCAGTTGTGAGTCCCATTACAGTTTTAGTTGTTGTTTTTTGTTAAAAAATAAAACAAAACAAAAAAAATCAAAAATGAGAACAAAAAAGTGCAAAAAACAAAAGTCTAGTTCTTGAACTTTGACTGCTGTTGTGTTATTACAGAAGTGTGGCAAAATGAACAGAAGGCACGATAAGACTAAAGTTGTTAAGTTTGTGAAAGTTAACTTGCGCGTGCTAGACCAAGGAACTGCATCATTTGTGCCAGTGACGGTGACTGCCAGAACAAATGATGTCACCTGCAGCATGGCTGCAACTACATTTCCAGCCTGAGAGAGTGTATTTTCATGTAAGATAGGTCAGAAAAGTGGGCCCCCGAGAAACGACCAACACAACAACACAGAGCAAAACAAAAGTGACACCGGCACCCTTTATTTATTTTGGCTCTGCCCCACACCGACACAGCTGGTTCACTTGAGAAAAATACACCCGGATGCAAGAAAGAAAAAAAGTGAGTGAGAAAACAAAGAAGCCGGGTACTGTGCGAGACTTACCTTGCTACGCTGGCTGACTTCAGCTGTGACGTAACTTACTTTGCCACGTCGGCTGACTTCAGGTATTGTGACGACACGGCTGGCAGGCAAGACAAAGAGGCATAGCTTCACTCACCACAGAAGTCTATGGATGTTACCTCCGAAGCGGAGGAAGCGTAAGCTCATCACAAGCACCTCATGAGAACTTGATGTGTCAGTGTGACAGTGTGAAATTCAAGGCAAAATCTGGAATGTGAAAAAGAGGAGGGCGAGAGAGGAGAGAAAAAAGAAAGAGAGAGGGAGGAGGGAGGGAGAGAGAGGAGAGAAAGAAGAAAAAGAGAGAGAGGGAGAGGAGGGAGGGAGAGGAGAGAGAGAGAGAAAGGAGGGGGGAGAGAGAGGGAGAGAGAGAGGGAGGAAAACAAGGAAAGCTCCACACTGTTCTATACATCTTGCCCCACTGAAGTGAACCTTGTAGACAGCTGCAGCTGTAGTTTCTGCACGTGCTGATTCAGTGGTTCGGTGCATTTACCTGGAGATGTATACCTGTATGTGCTCAGCACACATGCTCCCTGGACATTGTATTTGTAACAATTCCATGATGATCTTTACACCTTGACAAGGGTAAGCTGCAGCCAGGGTCCTGCAGCCAGCACCCTTCACTTCTTTGAGCGTCCCTTCCATCAGTACTGGTGAACCCTGGTATAGTGCCATGGAATGGATGAAGGACACGTGGACTGTGATGTGCAGCAGTTCTGTTTGTTTAATGCATGTACAATGTGCTGATGGATGAATAACTGGAGGCCAGCTTGGAGTTGTGTACAAACACGAAATGCCATTCTGTACTGAAGAGATTGTTTTTTGTCCTCTTCCATACAGCTTTCTACCAGCAGGGCATTGCTAGTGCTTTCACGGTAGTTGCAGAGATATTATACTTTATAGGTGGTTTGGTTGGGAGATGGGAGGGGAGTGGGTGGAGGGGTGGGGTGGGGTGGAGGGGGAGGGCGCATGTTAATAGGGATTCAACATCACGGAGCTGAAACTATCGCTTGGACTGGACACAGACAGCCTCAGCTGAGAGATTGTTGCAGTTCCCTCTGCTGCTGCTGAAGTTGCAGCACTGAGTGGTGTGGACAAACTGAAGTTTGAGGAGTGTTGCATCTGTTGAGGTGTTTTGCGTTGAGGGGTGTTGAGTGACACAGCAAAGATGACACCTGAACCTTCCGCACCCATCCAAACCCCCCTTTCCCCAACATCCACCTTGTCCCTCCAGCCCTACCTCCCACCCGCTACACACGAGCACACACACAGCCAAACTTTTTTTTTTTTTTTTTCTCAGCAATCTTTGCCCTGTTTCTCATCTCAATACAGTGTGCAACAGGATTGTTTCGTTTTGCTTCTAGGACTGGTCCTCCTTGCTGGGGGGAAGGCAAAAAAGCAGAAGAAAAAAATGTGTTGGAGGGGTTGGATGGTGAAGCAGCGAATGGCTAGGAATTGTGCTACACTCTTCGCCTGCCCTGTCAAAAGTTGCTTCTGTGTTAGCTTTCAAAGACTGTGCAGCATTACTGCTCCCGTGCTGGCTCTTGCAACAGTGCTGCCGTATGACAGGAAAGCTTTCAAAGACTGTGCAGCATTACTGCTCCTGGGCTGGCTCTTGAAACAGTGCTGCCGTATGACAGGAAGGCTTTCAAAGACTGTGCAGCGTTACTGCTCCTGGGCTGGCTCGTGAAACGGTGCCACAGTATGACAGGACTATGACTGTGCAAGCTTTTCTGAAATGGTGTCACTGTACCTCTGTGTGTGCTAACTTTCAAGACAGGAAATAGTGCCACATCATTAGTAACACCACCGTGCTAACATTGAACGAAGCACCGTATTGCTTGTATCGAAAATACATTTTTGTCCTCTTTGCCATTCACTGGATGTTGTTGTTTTTTGATTTTTTTTAAATTTATTTTTTAAATACAGAATTAGAAATGTGTTTGAAAGTGAATGTGTGTATATGATGTAAGGTGTCTGAGGTTTTCATGGGACTTGAGAACTGCGTGGAAAGCAAGGTCCTTATTCCAGGATCACCCAGAAGTCGGTGTGTAGCGGCCTCGATACTGGAGGACACTGCATATGTATGCATGCATTCATGTATGAATGGGAAACAAGTTGCACAGAATGCAAAATCTCACCTGGCTGTGCGTGAACGTCGAATTCAAGCGGAGGAATAAAAACCAACAAAGGATTGCAGGATGGATTTGTAAAGTGTATTTTTGGAAAGTGACACGCAAGTACTGGACCTCTCACATTGTTTCCCGGTATAATTTGGGTCGTATCAGATGGTTGGGGTTGTCCTCTGTGCTTTTTTAATAAATTAATCTTTAGTTGTTGTTTTTTAAAGAAAGATCGTCATTGCCTTTTTTTTTTCTCGGTGGATTTTATTGGCACCAAGGTGAAAATTTTAACTTAGCACGGCAGTTTAATTTGTTTTATGTTTGGTAATTTGTTGGTGGTATTTTAGTACTTTCACTATTACATGAAGATCTCTGAAATGCAGATCTACTGTTGTATCAGTTTTGTCAGGTGAAACACAGCACAAAGACAGGATGCTTCACAAAGACAGTAAAATAATGTAAATGTACATATCACTTTGTGTCTTTATTGTGCACAGTCCAAAATGTCCAATTTTCACCCGGTCAGGCACATCCATTACTCCACCTCAGATGTGGAAAACTAAAAGGTGCAAGATGATATGATCAGTGTTGCCACCTGTTTGAATATTGATTTTTTAAACTGCTTTTCACAGTTTCAGAAATCGATTCCAGATTTTCCAGTCCAGAAATCAGGACAGCCTAGACACTTTAAGGTGCACAGTGCAAAGCAAATGGGGGCTACACTCAAAGGAAATGGGGGGCTACACTCAAAGAAAATGGGTGGCTACACTCAAAGGAAGGCAGATATTTCCTGAAGTATGAAGTCACTGTGAGCAAATTAAGCTTTTTTACAGGCTCTGTAAATCAACACGGCATTATTACCAACATTCCCATCTGTTCCACTTGTGTGTTTGTCTGAAATTTGCCATACGATTAAGAGACGCTAATTCTGGGCCATGATCGCTGTCTTCCTCCGCAAATGCTTCATCAAGAACTGGCCTCATGGTGTGATGCTAGTTCGCTCATTGTATCAAATAAACTGGTGAAAAATGTGGATGTTTTTAGTGGAAATGACACAAAATGTTTGAGAAGGAAGTAAAAGCAGTTAGCCATGCTTTACTCATTGTTAGTAAATGCAGTTAGCCATGCTTGACTCATTGTTAGTAAATGCAGTTAGCCATGCTTTACTCATTGTTAGTAAATGCAGTTTTGACCCATGAAGCTGGAGTTTTAAAATCCTGTTTATCTACCTGAGCAATGCTCAAGCGTAAGCGGACATTGTTAAAAAAAAAAGCAAAAAAAAAAAAAAAAAAAGCAGGTGCACTGACAGATGCTGATTTTAAGATACATTTTTGTGTTTATCTCAAAACTAGAAATTTTGTGTTAAAAGGTTTTAATCAGTCACTAATGATTTGATCATTAGGGAATTCTTTTTCACAATGTTCCATTGTTTCTGAAAAGTTGAATGTGATTCTTTTTGAGACATGGAAAAGCTAAGTAGATCACACTTACACAGTACCATGTCAACCACAGGCCAAAGGAAATGTGTATATATGTATTTTTTAAACATTTTTTTAAACATGGTTGCTTTGTATTTGTAAAGATCTCAGTACAACAACTCCAGTCGACTAACAGAAATGTCTGGTTCTGCTTTGTCAGCACCCATTCTTGATTTCACTTGGCTTTGTCTTAATGAGGACAGTTTTAGAAATCGTTTTCCACTGACTTCATTTGATTTGTGTATTGATTGATTTATTTTGTAATTTTACTTTGTTTTATTTGTTTATTAATTTATTTTGTAATTTAACCTCTTTTCACTTTGATATTCAGGACAATCGCTGTGATAGAAGTGGCTCACATGGTGCATGACGATGTTATCAGTATAGTAATAACACAAAGGTCTGGCATACACTTCAAACAGTTACAGATCTGTCTGTTAATGACGCAAAGGACTGGCATATTTTTCAAACAGTTGCAGATCTATCTGTATGCAGTCTTTGCCTTCCATGGTTGACACCACAATATGTTGTGAAATACCCGGTAAAAACAACAGTAAGGATATTACACAAAATATTGATTGGTCAGACGATCAGTTCTCAGCACAAATTTTGGACTGCAGTCCTGATGGTTGGTTGAAGTGTTGCTTTACGTCCACAGAAACCGTTGGCATATTAGGGACAGGAGCCCAGGACGGCCACCTCGACTTTCACACAGCCCCTGATCTCTTCAGTTCCCAGTCAGCAGTGCAGTATTTATGGAAACAGGAAGTGATTCTTCCCTCACAGTTTCTGTGTTAAGCAAGTGACTGTGGGACAGTGAAGCCTGAACTGGCATTTTTGAACCAGTGACTGTGGGACAGTGAAGCCTGAACTGGCATTAATCCAGTGACTGTGGGACAGTGAAGCCTGAACTGGCATTAATCCAGTGACTGTGGGACAGTGAAGCCTGAACTGGCATTGTTAAGCCAGTGACTGTGGGACAGTGAAGCCTGAACTGGCATTGTTAAGCAAGTGACTGTGGGACAGTGAAGCCTGAACTGGCATTTTTGAACCAGTGACTGTGGGACAGTGAAGCCTGAACTGGCATTAATCCAGTGACTGTGGGACAGTGAAGCCTGAACTGGCATTAATCCAGTGACTGTGGGACAGTGAAGCCTGAACTGGCATTAATCCAGTGACTGTGGGACAGTGAAGCCTGAACTGGCATTGTTAAGCCAGTGACTGTGGGACAGTGAAGCCTGAACTGGCATTAATCCAGTGACTGTGGGACAGTGAAGCCTGAACTGGCATTAATCCAGTGACTGTGGGACAGTGAAGCCTGAACTGGCATTGTTAAGCCAGTGACTGTGGGACAGTGAAGCCTGAACTGGCATTAATCCAGTGACTGTGGGACAGTGAAGCCTGAACTGGCATTAATCCAGTGACTGTGGGACAGTGAAGCCTGAACTGGCATTAATCCAGTGACTGTGGGACAGTGAAGCCTGAACTGGCATTGTTAAGCCAGTGACTGTGGGACAGTGAAGCCTGAACTGGCATGCCCTTTAACAATGCAGTAAAACGATTGTGCTGATACTTTGATAACTGCTTGAGGTCATCTCCAGGAAGTACCCTTCTTGAAAATACATCCTCTCTGGGGCTGGGGCTGGGGTCCTTGATTCCCGGATCCCCACACAGTGATGCTAACCCTTGATCTCACCTTTGCAATTGCCCCCATCCCTGGCTTATTTGGCTGTGAGAGAAACCCACTATTGTTTAAGTACCAGCCCCATTCGTGAATACAGAAATAAGATGAAATCCTAATCACAGTTTGAAAAAACAACAGCTATTGTTTAAGTATCAGCCCCATGCGTGAATACAGAAATAAGATGAAATCCTAATCACAGTTTTAAAAAAAGATACTATTTTGTAAGTATCAGCCCCAGTCGTGAATACAGAAATAAGATGAAATCCTAATCACGGTTTAAAAAAAGACACTATTGTTTAAGTACCAGCCCCATACATTAATACAGAAATAAGATGAAATCCTAATCACAGACAGTTAAAAAAATAAAAAAAATAAAAAAAATGGAGGGCATAGGGAAACGTGGAGTAAAAATATTTTTTTCAAAAAGGTTGGAGCTGTATTCATGGGCCTTTTGTCACTTTGGTCACAGCGTCTACCAGAAGCAACTGCAAACTCATTTGTACACTGATGCTGATGTATTTGTGGAAGAAAAGGCGGACTGCACGTCACTGTCACAGTGAGACCATGTTTGAGATGCTACACCATGAGATTATAAAAGATGGGCTTTCAGCACAGTTCCTGTTATTTTATTTCCACATGCTCTTTTGTTTGCTAACTCATGCAAGTTTTTGTTTTGTTTTTGTTTTGGTTTGTTTTTGTTTTTTTGTTTTTAATTGTTCCCATGGTTTTGTCCACATTAATTACAATTTTCTTGGTCTTTGACATTTGAGAGCTGGCTTCCTCAAATTAAAATGATTTTTTTTTTTTTGTGCGCTACTTTTTTATATTTTTTAGTGGCACCTGTTCATGATACGGCTGTACCTCCCATCAGTATTTCTGCTGTTGTGCCTTTCACCTTGCATATCTGCTTCATTGTCAGACAATTCCCACCCGGCTGCTCCTGTAGGCTTTCAGTGTACTGTTGTAGGCTTTGGGTGTACTGTATTAGGCTTTCAGTGTACTGTTGTAGGCTTTGGGTGTACGTGATTTGGGGGGTGAGGGGGACCACTATATAGTGTGCTGTGTCTGCGTGTGTGTGTGTGTGTGTGTGTGTGTGTGTGTGTGTGTGTGTGTGTGTGCATGTGTGTGTGAGTGTGTGCATGCGTGCATGCATGTGTGTGTGCATGCATGTGTGCGTGCATGCGTTTGTGTAAAAACAAGAGTTTTGGGAGGTGAGGCTAGAGGTTCATTGTACAGATGATTGACGAAGCATACCCTTGTCGTACGCAACATCAGTAACCCTTTTGGTGTCTCAGAAGGCCAGATGTTGACACATGAGCTTGTACCATACACGTATTGATATTACTGTCAAATTGTAAATACTACCCTCTATTCCCCCTGATGTTCTCCCTTGTTATAAACGAACACCTCCAGTAAGCCATGTTGTGAGGTTGTGTTTGACTTGCCCTGGCTAAGTAATGTGGCATGTACAATCACAGCTGTGCACACCAGTGTAGTTTGCTTTGGTTGTGCTGAAGCCTGCATTCTATAGTGTGCTGTACGTACCCTGTTAGCATTCTGCATTGATGTCAACTTCAGCAATCGAAAATGTATGAAAAAGTGGCAAATCCCAGATCCTGAGCACAGAAAATGACATTACACTTTATCCTACAGTCACATTGCGGTGTCGACTGAGTACCTGCAGGGACAACACACTTTACCAAAGTCACACTGCAATGTTGACCACCCAAGTTACTGGTGAGGACTACATACTTTGCTAAAGTCACACTGCAGTGTCACCCACCCAAGTACTGGCAAAACTTTGCCAAAGTCACACTGCAGTGTCACCCACCCAAGTACTGGCAAAACTTTGCTAAAGTCACACTGCAGTGTCACCCACCCAAGTACTGGCAAAACTTTGCTAAAGGCACACTGCAGTGTCACCCACCCAAGTACTGGCAAAACTTTGCTAAAGGCACACTGCAGTGTCACCCACCCAAGTACTGGCAAAACTTTGCTAAAGTCACACTGCAGTATCATAACTATCAACCACCCAAGTACAGGCAGGGACAACACACTTTGCCGAAGTCACACTGCAGTGTCGACCACCTAAGTACCAGCAGGGTACTTTGCCAAAGTACTTTGCCAAAGTCACACTGCTGTGTCGACCGCCTGAGTACAGGCAAGGACAACACACTTTGCCAAAGTCACACTGCAGTGTCAACCACCCAAGTACCAGCAAGGACACAGCACTTTGCCAAAGTCACATTGTCCACTCAGACCACTGGCGCAAGTACCTGAGGCCTGTTGTTGATTTTTGTACACTCCCCCTGGGTTTTTTTTTATTTTTTATTTTTAACATGTAATAGTAATACTATAGAGACAAAGTGTCTGGTGGAACAACAGATCAAACTGACCGCTGTCTTTTAAGCGAGTAACAGCATCTGCATGACCCAGCTAGTTAGCTGGCTGTTCAACACTTTGTTCACCGGTTTTGACCATCGTTTATTTATCATGGTTATTGTGTAAGCGTTGTGCTGGTTAGGCGCTCTAAGTATTCATCATCATTATTATTATTATTGTGAACTGTACTGCTGCACTAGTCAGAGTGACCAGCTAGTGAATAACTGTTGTCTGTGTAAAGTGGATCCGGACCTCGACATCTCACATACCCAAGCAATATTTTGTGTTCTGTACAGCTAGTGCAGCTGGTCTGGCTGTGAGGCTAGAAAAGGTATGAAATCACTGCATGCATGAGTATTGGTGTCAGTGTTTTAGAGTGCCTTTGGTGTTTTTGTTTTTTGTTTTTGTTTTACTGTTTAGTTGGGGGTCTTTGTACAGGCGTGCACTATTTTCAGCCAAAATAGGACATTGTGATATCAGTGGGTAATTCTTTTGAAAATGTGTACAGAAAGATGTGATAGACTGAAGGTTAGTTGCGGTGAAGATTGGAGTGTGTCAACTCTATAATATAGTAGCATATAGTAGTACTCGCTCACATTGACTTAGGCTGAAAACCTTTGAATTTGGTCATTGTCAGCCTGAAGCTATGTATATATATATATATATACACACACAGCCTGATCTGGTTACATTTCTTATTGTAGACAGTGGGGGGGGGGGGGGGGGGAGGGGGGGGGGGGAACCTGAACAACTTGTACATACATATGAATGTGAACATGTCTAGAGAGAGTTCCCACTGTGGGGAAAGTCTGAAGGTTGTCTCCACACTGTTACGGTAGAGGTTTGCATATGGTCAGTATGGCTTTTGAGTATAATGATGGTTATGAAGTCCAGCTAAGTGAATTTGAACATAATTATGTCAAGAATAAGTCAGTGCAAACAGCTCATTTATTGTGTTGACTGTGCAAAATGTGCGTTAACATGTACTAGTGTCTCATGTCTTCTTTTTTTAATCTTTTTCTTTTTTTGAGGCTGCATCTCACAATGCTAATTTAAGTCAAGGTTGCATGTGCTCTGTGTCATTTCTAATCAGTGTAAATTAAAAAAATGTATGCATGTGTGTGAAGGTAGACTGGTATTTAGCTTCCAGTACTGTTGTTTAAAAAAAAAAAATCTATTACGAGGCCTGGGGGTATTTAGGACATATAGACTGTGTGTACAGTGACTTTGCATTTTAAGCAAACTATTATACCACCTTTTTTTTCTTTTTTTTCTTCTTCTCTCTCCATCATGTGGTATTCCTCCTGGATAAACTTGGAACAACTGTTTTTGTTTCACCCTTTGCCACTCTCACCTTTAAGAACAGTTGTACTTGCCATCTATATTGATTCCCACTACTGTCCCCCTGTCTGCCCCCCCCCCTCCCCCCCCCCCCCCCACCACTCTCCAGTTCTGCCATATTATTAACCTTTTGCTGTCAACTCCTAGTCCTAAGCCTTTCTCTGTCCTTAAGACGTCCGTAGCAGAGTGTTTCCCATCTGTCAGAAAAACATCGTAGGAATGGCCCGCTCGAATTCTGACTGTTTAGGCAGTGCTGTGGAGAAGGCAAGTTCTATAAAAACGAACGTTTAGAACTGGTTGGCTTAACCTGTCTGTGAGACCCTTTCTGGAAGGCAGCACCAAGCCTGTGGCAGGGAAGGGGTTAAGAAGCAGTTAATACACAGCACCCACTCTCCTGTCTGATGGCAGGGAAGGTGTTAAGATAAGAAGCAGTTAATACACAGCACCCACTCTCCTGTCTGATGGCAGGGAAGGGGTTAAGATAAGAAGCAGTTAATACACAGCACCCACTCTCGTGCCTGATGGCAGGGAAGGGGTTAAGATAAGAAGCAGTTAATACACAGCACCCACTCTCGTGTCTGATGGCAGGGAAGGGGTTAAGATAAGAAGCAGTTAATACACAGCACCCACTCTCGTGTCTGATGTTTTTGTTCCTTTCTTTCTATTATACCACTTTATAGGACTCTGCAGACCGCACCCCCCCCCCCCCCCCCCCCCACCCCCTCAAAAGTGCAGCATAATCTCCGAGCAGTTTTCTGCTCACTGGAAGGTGGCTGCCTAACACAAGGAAGAAGACAGAGAGTGGATAGATTTCTCCCAGAGAATGGACTCCTGCCTGCAAAATCAGCAAAGAAACTGACAGAACAGTTAGCGGTGAGGGTGACCAGTAGAAACTGACAGAACAGTTAGCGGTGAGGGTGACCAGTAGAAACTGACAGAACAGTTAGTGGTGAGGGTGGCCAGTAGAAACCGACAGAACAGTTAGCGGTGACAGTGAACAGTAGAAACTGACAGAACAGTTAGTGGTGATGGTGAACAGTAGAAACTGACAGAACAGCGGTGATGGTGAACAGTAGAAACTGACAGAACAGTTAGCGGTGACAGTGAACTGTAGAAACTGACAGAACAGTCAGCGGTGAAGGTGAACCGTAGAAACTGACAGAACAGTTAGCAGTGAAAAGTAGAAACCAACAGAACAGTTAGCGGTGACGGCGAACAGTGGAACCCGGTGCTTTTTGCTGAAGTGAATTTTATGCAATAATCTCAGAATGAAGGTCACACACTCTAGTACAAATCCTGGATTGATTGTGAAGTGAACAAATGATTATGGTGAAGGTTGCAAGCTTGAACATGAATCGTTGATTGGTTGCGAAATGAACAAGTGATCAAGGTGAAGGTCGCATGCTTGAACACTAATTATGGATTGACTGTGAACAAGCGACCACAGTGAAGTTTGCATGCTTGAACGCCAATTATGGATTGACCGTGAACAAGCAATTAAGGTGAAGGTTGCATGCTTGCGCATGAATCGTTATGAATCGTTGATTGACTGTGAAGTGAACGAGTGACTAGGGTGAAGGTTGCATGCTTAAAAATGAATCATTGATCGTGCACACGTGAGTAGGGTGAATCTAACATTTTGGACTCTGGTGAATAAATACACATGTACAATGGAACTGATTGTGAAGTGAATAAATACACATGTACAATGGAACTGACTGTGAAGTGAATATTGATTCAGTGCTGCTGTCATTATGGAATGAACAGGAGAGTAGGGTGAATGTGGCTTTGAACAGGAGAGTAGGGTGAATGTGGCTTTGAACAGGAGAGTAGGGTGAATGTGGCTTTGAAGTGAACAGGAGAGTAGGGTGAATGTGGCTTTGAAGTGAACAGGAGAGTAGGGTGAATGTGGCTTTGAAGTGAACAGGAGAGTAGGGTGAATGTGGCTTTGAACAGGAGAGTAGGGTGAATGTGGCTTTGAACAGGAGAGTAGGGTGAATGTGGCTTTGAACAGGAGAGTAGGGTGAATGTGGCTTTGAACAGGAGAGTAGGGTGAATGTGGCTTTGAACAGGAGAGTAGGGTGAATGTGGCTTGAACAGGAGAGTAGGGTGAATGTGGCTTTGAACAGGAGAGTAGGGTGAATGTGGCTTTGAACAGGAGAGTAGGGTGAATGTGGCTTTGAAGTGAACAGGAGAGTAGGGTGAATGTGGCTTTGAAGTGAACAGGAGAGTAAGGGGAATGTGGCTTTGAAGTGAACAGGAGAGTAGGGTGAATGTGGCTTTGAAGTGAACAGGAGAGTAGGGTGAATGTGGCTTTGAAGTGAACAGGAGAGTAAGGTGAATGTGGCTTTGAAGTGAACAGGAGAGTAAGGTGAATGTGGCTTTGAAGTGAACAGGAGAGTAGGGTGAATGTGGCTTTGAAGTGAACAGGAGAGTAGGGTGAATGTGGCTTTGAAGTGAACAGGAGAGTAGGGTGAATGTGGCTTTGAAGTGAACAGGAGAGTAAGGTGAATGTGGCTTTGAAGTGAACAGGAGAGTAGGGTGAATGTGGCTTTGAAGTGAACAGGAGAGTAAGGTGAATGTGACGGAAGTGAACAGGAGAGTAGGGTGAATGTGGCTTTGAAGTGAACAGGAGAGTAGGGTGAATGTGGCTTTGAAGTGAACAGGAGAGTAGGGTGAATGTGGCTTTGAAGTGAACAGGAGAGTAGGGTGAATGTGGCTTTGAAGTGAACAGGAGAGTAGGGTGAATGTGGCTTTGAAGTGAACAGGAGAGTAGGGTGAATGTGGCTTTGAAGTGAACAGGAGAGTAGGGTGAATGTGGCTTTGAAGTGAACAGGAGAGGAGGGTGAATATGACTTTGAAGTGAACAGGAGAGCAGGGTGAATGTGACTGAAGTGAACAAGAGAGCAGGGTGAATGTGACTGAAGTGAACAGGAGAGCAGGGTGAATGTGACTGAAGTGAACAGGAGAGTAGGGTGAATGTGACTTTGGAGTGAACAGGAGAGTAGGGTGAATGTGACTTTGACTGTGTAATGAACACAGATGAGATATTGTTGAATGCAGCTTTGACTGTGAAGTGAACAGGAGGGTAGAGTGAACATAACTTTGATTGTGAACAAGAGAGTAGGGTGAAACCGTGAATGTGACTTTGTTACATGAGCAGAAGAGTAGGATGAATGTAATTATGTGAATTGAACAAGAAAGTAGGGTGGATGTAACTTTGTGAGGTGATCAGGTGAGAAGGGTGAATGGATAGCTTTGATTGTCAAATTAACAGAACAGGAGAGTTGGGTGAAAGTAATTTTGACTGTGAGGTGATCAGGTGAGTGGGGTGAATATATAGCTTTGATGGTCAAATGAACAGAACAGGAGAACTGGGTGAAAGTAACTTTGATTGTGAGGTGATCAGGTGAATAGGGTGGATATATAGCTTTGATGGTCAAGTGAACAGAACAGGAAAGTCAGGCGAATACAGCCTTGATTGTAAGTAGGCAAGTAAGGCCAGTGTAACCTAGTGAACTGAACAAAATAGTAGGGTAAATACAGCTTGGGTTGTGAAGTAGACAGATGAGGCGTGTGGATACATCCATGATCGTGATTAAGTGTGTATAGTGTGATTACCTGTACAACCTTGACAGTGAACAGGGTAATTGCAGCTTTGACTGTGAAATGAACAGGAGCTAGAGCATATAAGGTAAATACAATTTTGGTTATGAAGAGAGAGGGAAAAAGACCACGCACAAAAAAAAAGACATGGATGAAAACAGCTTTGAATGAGAAGTGATTAAGTGAGGATGACTGCAACTTTGTGAAGAAGGGTGAATCCAACTCTGGTTGTGAAGTGTGTGCAACTGCAACTTTGATTGATGTTTAAGGTAACCCTACAGTCCTTGATTAAATTGTAGTGTGTGTCGTTGACGAGGGACTGGAACTGTTATCTGTTGTGACGGTATGAAATTTGTTTCGGATATTCTCAAACGCCAGAGTGGTAAAGTGATGAGTCCTTACATCATTGGATGCGTAGCAATGACAGTAACTTTGGGGAGTGGGAACAGTTCAGTATCAGAGTGCCAGACTTGTGATCAAAAGGATGTGGGTTCAATTCCCAGGTAAAGATTGCATCAAGCGCAAGTCATTCTCCAATGGGGACCAGAAATGCATAGTATGTTCTTTAACTGTTTGCTGCACCAAAGACTTCGTCTGACACACTTACTACAAAAATCACAAAATCTGCATCGAATATGTCTGTGACTAGCTCCTCACAGCAAGGCTCTGTATGGATAGAATCGAAGCGATTCAAGACTCACCAGCTGTGTTGTAAGAGGTGTTAGAGAGAGAGGGTCTTTCTAAGGTCACTGTTACTTATCAGGCAAAGCAGTAGAACATAGCTTCCACTCACACTTCTAGTAGTCCTGGAAGTTATGGAAAGTGTAGATCTATGGAGAGTCAATATTTTCATTTTCAAATGATCACTGGTCAATCAGTATCACTGTTTGGCATCTGGCAAAGTTGTATGATGCAAAAATGATCTGTGTTTTTCCTCTTTTTTTTTCTCTCTCCTTTTTCTTTTTCAGAGCTGTGTTTTACGATGAACTTCATTTGCCAGTACTGAATTGTATACATTCTGCAAGATAGTATCACTATCAGTCACATGCAGTTAAAAAAAGAAGAAGAAAAAAAGTCAGCTGTTTTTGCATCTCTATGGTTCACTGCAGTTTGTGTGAAATATGTGATGTATGCAGAATGGTGTACGTGTGTTATGCGTGTGTGTATTGACGTGTATGATTTTATGTGTACCACTGCCCTCCCATTTGTATCACCAAAAACACCAGCTTGTACCAAAAGCAGGTGATTATCTTAGTATTATTTGTGTAGTGTGAGGTGAGTTATACGACATGTACATAAACAGATTTTTTGTGTGTGGTGTTGTTGCTTTTCCTCTCAAAGTGTCATTCATGCATGTCTTGTTACACGTCTGGTGTGTGGTTTCCACCATTTTAATCTGACATTGGATTCACAGCATGCATACATAGATATATATATATATAAACAAACAACATTCATCATGTTCAAAATTGATTGCATGCATATGGCATATGAAATAAAACATGTTACGAAGCAATACTGTATATAGCTGTGTGTGTATACATTGTGTGTGCATGTGTGTGTGTGTGTATATGTTTTGTTTAGTTCATGCATCTGTTGTGTGTGTGTGGGGGGTGGGTGGTGGGTGGGGGGAGGTGAAACTGAAAGAGTGTGTGTGTGTGAAGGAGAGAAAGTGTACATTTTTGTGTGTCACAGAGGGGGAGAGAGAGAGTACAGATAAATATCCACAAGCCAAACCAATGTAGCTGATACAGCGTTCAATACAATAAAATTTACTACAATTAAACAAAAGAACACATGCAACACAAATTCCAGTTTTGGCATGCAGTTCATCAAACAACCTCATCTTCAGACTGGTACGCCCTAATTACGGGACAGTGGCACACACTCTGTTCCAAGATCCACAGCAAAATGATCAACACAGCCACAGGTGTCCGTAAAATAAAAACGGAAAACAATTTCCATGGCAAGAAAATAACTATAAACTAGAGAAACCCCTCTGACACCACCTTAAGAATCTTATGTGGGGCAGGGGTGAGGCAAAGTTTCTGCTTGATGAGGTAAACTGCAAAAAACGATGACCCCCCAAAAAAACACAACAAAAAACACACAATAACAACACGCCACAGATGGAATGAAAACCAGGCATACAAAGGAATGTTACAGATTCTGTTAAACCTTGGTCTTTTAAACAATGGTAATAAAACATGTAGCCTTTGCATTATCAGATATGACACTAACAGCGCTGAACAACATGTGAATGTTGGCTTTTCCTTTCTGCTTGCAAGTTTGTCAACATGTTGCACAAACAGCAACTGTCTGTTTAACCATAAAGGAACATACAAATACAGGACTACTCAATGGAAAACAGAATACCACAGTCAACAAAACTTTCCACATGCAAGGTTTACCCATGTCCACACCAAATTTAAAAAAAGAAAACAATATCTTGCTGTTACTTAAAAACAACTCTGTAACATTCAAGGAAGTAGCCTTCTCATGCTATTTCTAACAGGAAAATAGATCAAAATAAAAGCTTAAAAATCAAGGATTTCATTACAAAATGCGGTATTTGATTTTATAGCAAATTTAGAGAACAAGCATCATGAGTGATATGATAGGTGGGGTTGTATGCATAAAACAGTGTTAACCATGTGTCCTACAGCTGTCCTGTGGCTGACCACAGCCTCTTGGATGTTTGCACAAGGCGTGCATGCTCGTGTTACCCGAGGAAAAACATCAAAGGGGCTGCAGTAAGTGTCACGCAAGCTGTGAGACTTGGTATTTGATACATTTGATCCCATTGGTCACCGTTCCTGAAACTACTGTCTAAAAATTCAGCATGCAAAATCAATGGGGCATTTGAGAACGAAATCCTTAAATTAAGTTTTTATCCCCGTTTCTTATGCAAGTTTGACAAAACACATTTCATGAAGTCTAGAACCTTTAAGGGATATGTAAAATATGACAGTAACCCAATCAGACTGACATGAACGGCTCACCCTCAAAATAATCTGGATACAAAAGACACAACATGCATAACATACTGGGTTCTGCCCATCAAGATCAAGATCCAATTCAAGATCTCTAACTATCACAGATAATACAAGTAACTTGGTGTTTTACGCCCAGTCAACCAGTATGGCTATATCAGGACGAGTAGATAATACAAATGTTCACTTACACACAGTAAATTTGTGCACCTTCACAATGCCCTCAAAAAACAAAATGTTCTGTGGAATAACCCAACATCCTACACACATGCACGCTCTTTCTCACATTCTGACCAATCTTCGCTCACGTACAACATGCTCTTTCTCACAAACATTTTCACCAATCTTTACCCACATACGCTGTAACGTAAATACACAGATCAGGTCCCTGACAAAACACATTCTTACACACACTAATCATCAGTTAGCATTTTCATTCTCCCAGATACTGCTGTCTTCACCATCAGCTGATGTAATCACAGTCACACACTGGACGGACATTTGAGAACAGCTTCGTTTCTGCGTAAAGATTGCAGCCAGTACTTTACATGGTACAATAATATATTCAGAACTTTAGCTCAACTCCTTAAAATGAAGCCTTCAAATCTAGGCCTTTTGGGGGGGGGGGGAGGGGGGAAGAGGAGACTTTTAGTAATGTGGAACACAGGAGGAAAGATCACTTCAAAAACACACAATATTGATCTTAAAAGAAGAGAGTCTCTGGAAAATATTTTTATAGAGCAGCTGTGGTCTCAATATTTTTTTTTTTTTTTTTTAACCCTTTCATCACTGAAGTCAAGCAGTGTGACTTGAGAACGCCAATGTCACAAAGTCTGGTTTATTTCTAAGGAAATATGAGATCTGGAAGTTGTCTTCATAGAGTGGCTGACCATCTGCGGTCTGAAGTTGTGGTCTTAAATGAGAAGTGGTCTTTGGCAAGGGGTTTATGCATATAAAATAACAAGGAAATGTGATAGCTTTGGAAAATCTCTCTCACACCCAGAGATATGTTTTAAAAGACAGCTGGTCTTTGGTGAGGAACAAAAGAACCGAATAGAATTTGGTAGAAAATATGGTTGCTGAGGTGGGGGGAGGGGGGGGAGGGTAGGAGGGAGAAAAAGTACATCAGTACATACAAAGTACATAAGTACACGCATACCCTCCACACCCTTGCCTACCAGCTTTGAAGAGGTACGTAATGGTATAGTGGTAATGTATCAGGGTCTAAAATATAACAAAATTACACTGGACTAAAAGCATGTATCCCATACACACACATCCCCGCCCTCCAATCCAAGAGCTGCAAATGGGGTGCCCGTTCTTCTGTCAAAACAGACCAAGATAAAAAAAAAAATGAAGTATGTGAAATTCATGTACAGTGCCGCACACTGAGCAAAGAGCAGTAACTCTAGACCTTGAAACACACACACACTCTTGACGTGCTGCTCCACCCTCAGCTGTTCTTGGCCTTTTTTTATTCTTTTTTTTTTCCCTTCCCCCCTTTTTTAAACTGATTTTGCTTCTGAAATCTGCAACCTAACTCGATTTGCTGGATTTCCATCTTCCGTCAGGCCATGCATTCATCTAATTAGTCGGAGGGGGAAACAATTTTGCTTCCTTCTGTTTCGACGCCGTTTTATTTCTGTTTATTTGAAAGAAAAATCTACTTCTATTCCTGTTCCTGTTCATTTTGATTTGTATTTCATTTCTTTCCACTTTTTTTCTTCTTCTTTTTTTCTTTTACACATCCGTATGGGTTTCCCACTAACCCATACTGAACTCACATCTTATGATGCAGTAATGGTACACTTTAGCTCAAATTAAAGAACCCTTCAGAATGATCATTTTCATTTCCTCCCTCTCAATTTTTTTTATATCTGAGTCACCATTGCACCTAATTTCTCAGGGCAAATTGGATTTGTGGATGAGCTAATTTTGTGCATCACAGTGAATAATTTGACAAACGTCAAGACTTCATATTATCCTGCTGGTCTTTGCAGGAGTCCCGTGGTCTTTGTCAGGCGTTAATAAGTCACCGACACAATGGTCAGTGAACACAAAAGTTTACATGTAGAAGAGTCAAACTGTCATCCTCCTTTTTCTAGACTAGAATCTGCGGGGTCGTTGCAAATTGTTGTCACCAAAGGCGCCATTTCCAGATAAGCCCAGCTCTCCTCTCCGAAGCGGTCGTTCGTCCTTGTTCAAGCCTCGGTCAAACCTGAAACAAGCAGAGAGGATGACGGGATGAGTTTGTGAACTGGGGTGCTGTTTGTTAAAGACCTGTCACAGCTCAGCTCATAATGCCAGCCTTTCAAAATGCAACCGATTTTTAGGGCAGAAGCCATAAAACTCCGCGCATGAGTGAATACAGGTGCAGCTGCAACGCTGCAATATACATCTGTGGACGCAGCAACCACTCTGCAGACTAACAATATGCACACAGTCACTCCCCCCCCCCCCCACACACACACACACATTCTGACTTTTCCTGCTATTCAACTGCCCTTCCCCTTTTCCATGCCTGTCTAAACTACTCCTTCTCCCCCCCCCCCCCCGACCTACCAGCCACCCAACTACATCCCTCCACCCCACCCACCCCAAAGACCTACCAGCCACCAAACTACATCACCCCCCACCCACCCCAAAGACCTACCAGCCACCCAACTACTTCCCCCCCCCCCCCCACCCCTCAGACCTACCAGCTACCCAACTACATCCCTCACCCCCCTACCCAAAGACCTCCCAGCCACCCAACTGCACCCTCCCCCACTTCTCACAACTACCCTCAAACTGCTTGCTCATTCACCCTGTCACACTTCCCCCTCCGGCCTACCTGCTTTCAAACACTTAACCCCCCCTCCTCTTCAGACCTGCCATCAAACTGTTAACCCCCTCCCCTCCTCAGACCTCTCCGTCGTCACACTGCTAACCCCACCTCCTCCCCAGACCTACCTGTCATCATTCAGACCTACCCGTCATCACTCAGACCTACCCGTCATTACAATCCTCAGACCTACCCGTCAGCACACTCCTCAGACCTACCCGTCGTCACACTCCTCAGACCTACCCGTCAGCACACTCCTCAGACCTACCCGTCATCACACTCCTCAGACCTACCCGTCAGCACTCCTCAGACCTACCCGTCAGCACACTCCTCAGACCTACCCGTCAGCACACTCCTCAGACCTGCCTGTCGTCACACTCCTCAGACCTACCCGTCATCACACTCATCAGACACTCCTCAGACCTACCCATCAGCACACGTCTAACCCCACTTCCTCCTCCTCAGACCTACCCGTCATCACATTCCTCAGTCCTACCAGCCGTCACACTCCTCAGGCCTACCCGTCAGCACACTCCTCAGTCCTACCCGCCGTCATACTCCTCAGACCTACCCGTCAGCACACGTCTAACTCCACTTCCTCCTCCTCAGACCTACCCGTCAGCACTCTGCAGACCTACCCGTCATCACACTCCTCAGACCTACCCGTCATCCCACTCCTCAGACCTACCCGTCATCCCACTCCTCAGACCTACCCGTCATCCCACTCCTCAGACCTACCCGTCATCACACTCTTCAGACCTACCCGGCATCACACTCCTCAGGCCTACCCGTCATCACACTCTTCAGACCTACCCGTCATCACACTCCTCAGACCTACCCGTCCTCACACTCTTCAGACCTACCCGTCATCACACTCCTCAGACCTACCCGTCATCACACTCTTCAGACCTACCCGTCCTCACATTCCTCAGACCTACCCGTCCTCACACTCTTCATCCCACGTCTACCCCCCACCCCACCCCCTCCTCAGACCAGCTATCAACTAGCCCCACCCCACGCGCCCACCCACCCTCCCCGATCCACCCTCCCTCCCCGATCCACCCCCCCTCCCCTGGCTGAGACCCACCTGCCGCCAAACTGTCCTCCCCCGCCCACGTCGGACATCTGCGAGGACCGCTGCAGCGGTTCGGACGTGGACCTCTCGGTGACCACGCCGCCGTAGCCATCCCGGTCGGCGGCGGTCCGGTCGCGGCGGTCGGGGCGCGGCTTGTTGGCGCCCGGCTTGGGTAGCATGCTGCTGGAGGGCTTGGCGCTGATGTAGCCCGTCATCTTGTAGTAGTCCAGGAAGGTGCGCGCCAGGTTGCGGCCCAGCTTCATGTCTGGCAAGTCGGTTAAGGGGCGCCTGCAGCGGCTGCGCGCCTGGGCGGATTTGAACGTTAACCCCGCCGTCCCTGGCCCCTGGGGCTTCCTGTCTAAACTTTACTCCCGTTGGGTGGCATCCTGGGTAAAGTGCTTCCTGTCTGAACTTTAACCCCGTCCCTGGCCTGGGGCCGTCATAATTGTGGCATCCTTGGCAAGGAGCTTCCTGTTAAAACCTTAATACCGTCAGGTGGCATCCTGGGTAAAGTGCTTCCTGTTTAAACCTTAACCCCGTCCTTGCCCAGGGGCCACGCCATCATGTGACATCCTTGGCAAAGTTCTTCCTGTTTAAACTTTAACCGCACTCCTGCCCTAGAGACATCACGTGGCATCTCTGGAAAAATGCTTCCTGTTTAACCTTTAACCCCGTCCCTGCCCTAGAGACATCATGTGGCATCTCTGGTAAAATGCTTCCCGTTTAAACTTCAACCCCGTCCCAGCCCTGGGGACATCATAATTGTGGCATTCTTGGCAAAGTGCTTCCTGTTTGCACTTAACACGTTACTGGGGCATCCTGTTTGGATAGCAGCTTTTTACGGATGTTCCGGATCGGGTGGAACAAAGTTCTGCGAAAGATCGTTTCTGATTTATTGAAGCTTTCTACGCCAGGCTGTCATTGGGAAGAAAGGAACATAAACTATTCAGCAGGGACCGGTGAAGCTTGCACACACTGGTTCTCAGCGGTGTCCAGCCAGCCAGTCCAGGGCGCAGTTCACCCATTGCATTTCAACAACACGTAGCTGTTCGTCACGCAAACACCCTGAATCATCTGACGGACCCGCTGCGCCCCTGCCCCCATGGCTACCCCCCACAACACGCACACACTCACATGCACGCACGCACGCACACGCACACCACTCACACACACCACACACACACACACACACACAACACACACACACACCACGTGCACATACACACACACACACACAAACACACACACATGCACACACACACACACATGCACACACACACACACACACACACACACACACACACACACACACACACACACACACACACACACACACACACACACACACACACACACACTTCTAGCATGAGAGACAGGGGAAAGGGGGTGGCAGAGAACCAGCACACACCGATGTCCAAGCACATCAACCAAAGAATTATTAAAGCAACGACACAGCGCACACTGAGGTACACGACTGAATATTGTGTTAAATATGCATTCAGACACAAGAAGCAATGAGATGAGATGGGATGGGATGAGATGGCATAGGATGGGATGGGACGAGATGAAATGGGATGAGATGAAATTAAACGAGATGGGATGAGATTAAAGAAGATGGGATGAAAAGAGGTGGGATGAGATGGCCTGAGATGATACGGGATATGATGAGATGGGATAGGATGAGATGAGACGAGATTGGATGGGATGGGTTGGGACGACATGAAATGGGATGAGATGAAATGAAACAAGATGAGATGGGACGGGACGTGATGAGATGGCCTGAGATCGGACGAGGTGAGATGAGATGAGACGAGATGAGATGACCTGAGACGGGACGACATGAGATGAAATGGGAAGAGATGAGATGCATGGCCTGAGATGGGAAGAGATGAGATGTGATGGGACGAGATGGGACGAGATGGGACGCATGGCCTGCAGGCAGCAGCAGGTCAAGGAGCAGGGCCATGGCGTGAGGTGGCTGACGAGAAGGATACAGCCGTCCTCAGTGTAGGGCGTGGCCTGTCCCGTGGTGTTGGCCGTGTAGCTGTAGAAAGACACCTCCAGCGTGTAGCAGTGCGACTCGTCCAGACCAGCCCCCCAGCGTTCTGCAATCGCACAAACACACGCTTCACTCATAAACCTGCTGCTTCGGCTGCGGACCTTACTTCACAAGCCCATGGGCGAGTTACAACCTTTAGACAAGTTCAAGTCGTTCGGGTTTAGATCGGCGAGAGCCAGCTGTCCATGTCCCGTGACGGTCACTGATGTACACCCAGCATGCAATGTTCAGAGAGTGAAAAGGGGCCCTTAATGGGGGGTGGGGGTGGGGGGTGGGGGGATAAAAGGGAGTGGGGTGGGGGTGAAGATTGCCACCTGAACCAAGATTCCAGCTCCGAACCTCTCAACCCTGAAGGAGTCCAGGGTCTTGGCCACAGCTTGGCCATGCACACTGGGGGGTGTTTTTAAAAAAATAAATAATTAATACACACACAAAAATGCAACCCTCTAGCTCTCTTGAGCATTTTGGGCGAACATTTACATGTATATTGCCCTACAAAAGAGCTATGCATCATTATTACTAGTTCATGCAAATGGTGGCTGCGTCCAGAAGCAAAGCCTGAGTCAGTCCAGGAATATTCATGAGGTGAGATCACCAAGGTAACTGAGATCCAAAGCGAGGCTTACGACCGAGAGTAGGCCTTGGCATCTCATCATTGGTGCCCCACCCCAGCCCCACTTTCCAAATCATGACCTGCCCCGACCTACATCATGGAAAACATGCCGCGACCAAGATCATGAAGAACTGAAAACGGTCCACTGCAGCTGGGGCCGGCAACTGAGGACTGGATGTGGAAGACCCAATCAGCCAGTGAACTCTGGCTGTTACTGTGAGCATCGCTTCAACACCCGTTACATGCACCAGAACAGCTACAGTATGCCTCTCACCCGCTCACCACAATTACAAGAAGACAAACACGATGTACACATGCATACATCTCTCACTCATATACATGTATAAGCATACAACCAGCACGGGGGGGTGGGGGGGGGGGGGCGGGAGAGAGGGGGAGGAGGGAGGGGAGGGAGGGAGCGAGGAGGGAGAGGGGAGAGCGAAGGAGGGGGGGGAGAGAGAGAGAGGAGAGAGAGAGAGAGAGAGAGAGAGAGAGAGAGAGAGAGAGAGACAGAGACAGAGACAGAGACAGAGACAGAGAGACAGAGAGAGACAGAGACAGAGACAGAGAGAGACAGACAGACAGAAACAGACAGAGAGGAGAGAAGAGAAGAGAACAGAAAAGAAGAAAAACAAATGAATTCATATTCCCACCCCTCCTCCCCCCCCCCCCCCGACCCATGAAGTGAAAACAATGCTGTCTAGAAGTGTGAAGGTCTGGCTGCATTTCATACGCCGCATTCTCTTGACTCCATTTCATACATCACTCTCTTGCCGCAGCCCAGGGTTGGAAACTAACCTAGTTTTCTCCCCTTTACTAGGGGAACAAGGCTTGGGGAGTTGGGGGTTGGGGGAGAAGGGGGGGGGGGGGGGGTTGGCTAAACAGATGAGGAATGAGACAATCAGTCTCAGACTACAAACCTAACATGAGACACTTTAGATAAATTCATATTCTTTGGAGGGGATTTTAGCTCTAACTCTGAACCCAGAATCAACCAACAACGGAGTTAATTTGCGCTCGAACTACGTCACACAAACACAACAACAAAGACCTGAGTCGCCTTCGGTAACTCTCACCTGGCATGTGTGTAAATTACAAGGTACATGAACTCCACCAGAGGTACATCCCAATAAAGGATGCCCCCAGAGACAGTCAGTAAACAGACCGAACCAGTGTGAATATTCAGTACTGCATGTGGGTTTTACACAATGATACATATGCCACAGCCAGCTACATCTGTTGCACATCTACAGAAACTGCAACAAACGGGGGCCTACACGTACAAAAGATGCTTTGGGGTGTTATCAGACAGAGATGCACAACTGCAAATATACTATAAATCAGTAAAATAATTTTATGATTCGGGTTTTGACGGTCTTTTTTGTTGTTGTTGTTGTTGTTGTTGGTCGCTTTTATATTGCGCTGTTCTCCGCTCTCGAGCAGACGCACTGGCTCGCATGTGATTCTACATGAGTGAGTAGCTTTTATAGCGTGTTTTTCAAAATATCCACACTGCTGCATTTGTAACTTTAAAGCTGTATGATAATAGTAATATATATATATATGACACCCCATCTGGTAAGAGTCTACGGTGCTTACAAATGTCTACAGATATATGCATTCCACCCCACACCCCCCACCCCCACACACACATGAGCACATCCGCACCCCAACCCCCAACACACACACGCACACACGCATGTACACACATACATGATCATGATCATTGTTGGACGAAATATTGCAACAAGTGTCACTGTGACCATCACCGTCTCAACGAAACACTACGTCATTCTGACTGACGTCACGTCTCTAAAATGACACACAGCTCCCCCTCACAAACAGCCCTAACTTCAGAAGCATCTCACCAAGTAAAGATTCCGCCTGACCTGGACAACCTGGGAAGCCCCTCACTGTTGACCCCACCTCACACACTTGACAGATGCAAGTTCCCCACCCTGTGGTATTGGTTCAAATCTCAAGGAGTCAAAAACGAAAACAACAGAAAAACGTTGACCCGCAAATTCCTCTCTATCTCTACTACTACTACTGCTACTGCTACTACTACTACTACTACTACTACTACAATGCTACTATCCATAACTAGTTTTTGGGTTAAAGTTCTGTCTCTCTGTCTTTTCCCCCTGCAATAAAAAAATAAAAAAATAAAAAAAAAAGTTTTAAAATATTATGATCCATTAGTATAGCTTAGCAAGGACTAGTTGTTAGGCAGGTTCTGACTCAACCTAAACTACAATCCTTGTAAAATAAAGTTTTCGAGTTGGCTGCCAGTTCCCCCCCCCCCCCCCCCCAACCCCCATCCCCCTTTTTCTCCGGGTTTTGGTCCAGTTCACCCCCTCTACCCCCACCCCCACCCTCTCCTCCTCCCTTTCTATTCCCCGTGTCCATAATAATTTCATTCTCTCCGCTCACTGGCCGTCCGCTTGGCTCGCTCCCCTCCTTGGCTCTCTGGCAAGCAAGCTGCCAAGCGATCCCCCTAGAGTCACCGCGGACCCGCCGCCCCCCAACTCTGGCAGGCGCTGTGACCCGGCTAGCTGATTGGACCGGGCCATTACCGGCCACAAAGCCCCGACTCTCCCGGGCCATGCA
>OY757545.1:20776469-20791332 GCA_963584105.1 Alviniconcha strummeri | reverse complement strand
GCTCCCCCCCCCTTCCCCTTTCTCTATCACACCTTCTACTAAACCTCCCTCTCTCATTAACTGACACCATTCCCCCACCCCCACCTTAAGCCCCACTCTAAACTTCCCTCCATCATTGATTAATTGATATCATTCACACTTGCCCGTCAGCCTTTCCCTCTATCATGGACACCATTCAACCTTGCCCACTAAACCTCCCCTCTGTCAGTATTATACCCTCTTCAAATCTCTCTCTATCGACACACTATACCCTCTCTAACCCTCCCTCAACCATCGACGCCATTCAACCGTGCCCACTTATAGCCCTTTTATCATACCCACTAAACTGGGCTCCGTCACTCACTAACTGACACCATTAATTCACACTTGCCCGCCAAACGCTCTCTCGGTCATCGATGCTATTCCGTACTGCCCACTAAGCTTCCTTTTATTACTGACTGTCTGCCACCCAACTCGTCCAACCCTGTTGTTGACACCGTTCACCCTCACTCAATAAGTAAGTAAGTAAACATGGTGCTTAACGTCCACAGAAACCGTACGGCTTATTAGGGACGGGGAGAAGGGGGGTGGGGGGCGAAAGGGTTTATGGAGGTGGGGTAGAGGGAGATTATTATACCTATCGCTACACTGTCACCACCAGAATGACTCCTGCATTAAGATGGGCAGTGATGAGAGCCATTTGAATGTTTCATTAATTGTGAGGGACAAAGTTACAAGACAGTGTCCACACCCCACAATTTTTGAAGAGAAAGGAGAGCCGAAGCGGATTCGAACCGAGGTCCCTCTGCTTACCAGCCTAACGCCTTACCGCCTCACATCCTCACTCACAAATCACCCTTCTGTTTAAATTCTGACCCCTCACCTTCACCCACCAACCCCTCGTCAACACACTGTTCATTTTGGTACTCCCGCGTTACGAGAAGGTAGTGAGGTACGTACACTCTCTGCACACAACTGGAGTTATTCTATTTAAAAAAAGAAACAACTGAAGGGAAAAAAGAAAAAAATCCCAGACTCTCAACACTGCTCACTTGCAGGCAGGTACGGTCATGCAACACAACTTTCCACTCAGGCCCCCAAAGTGTTCGCGGGTGCTGACTACCACCTGCATTGTTTATCGGCCGACAGTGGGAGAAAATACAAAGGAGGAGAAATCCAAAATAGTGAATGCATCGCCAGAACAACGTCATGATCGATCGGTCTTCAGGCAAGCACGATATTTGCGACGAATTACGGCACGAGGCCCATTACCTGGATGAAAAGGCAGATCCCCACCTCCGCTTCATCTGCGCTCTTGGGAACCCGTAGAAAATCGGTTCCCTGTGGAGAACGTTTATCAGAAACGGTTCACTCGAGTCCCCTGGGAACCTTTGGTGAAACGGCTTTCTCGGCCCCAGTGGGAGCCCGTTGATAAACCGTCCCTTGTGCCCCCTTGGAAACTCCTAACGGTTTCTTTAGACTCCCACGAAACCCACGGACCGGCAGTTCCTTCAGCACCATTGGGAACACGTGTAGAAACGAGTTTCGAAACCCATAGAGAAACTGTCCCTCAGCCCCTTTGGGCAGCAGAGAAACTGTCCCCTCAGCCCCCTAGAGCAGTAGAGAAACTGTCCTCAACCCCCTTCGGCAGTAGAGAAACTGTACCCTCAGCCCCCTTCGGTAGTAGAAAAACTGTCAACCCCCATGAGCAGTAGAGAAACTGTCCCTAAAACCCCCTTGGGCAGTAGAGAGAACTGTCCCCTTAGCCCCTTGAGCAGTAGAGAAACTGTCCTCAACCCCCTTCGGCAGTAGAGAAACTGTCCCCTCAGCCCCCTTCGGTAGTAGAAAAACTGTCAACCCCCATGAGCAGTAGAGAAACTGTCCCCTAAAAACCCCTTGGGCAGTAGAGAGAACTGTCCCCTTAGCCCCTTGAGCAGTAGAGAAACTGTCCTCAACCCGCTTCGGCAGTAGAGAAACTGTGCCCTAATCCCCCTTGGGGAGTAGAGAAACTGTCCCCTCAGCCCCTTCGGCAGTAGAAAAACTGTCCTCAATCCCCATGAGCAGTAGAAAAACTGTCCCTAAAACCCCCTTGGGCAGTAGAGAAACTATCCCCTCAGCCCCTTTGGGCAGTAGAGAAACTGTCCCCTCAGCCTCCCTTGAGCAGTAGAGAAACTGTCCCTAAAACCCCCTTGGGCAGTAGAGAAACTATCCCCTCAGCCCCCTTGGGCAGTAGAGAAACTGTTCCTCAGACCCCTTGGGCAGTTGAGAAACAGCCCCCTTGGGCAGGAGAGAAACTGTCCCTACAACCCCCTTGGGCAGTAGAGAAACTGTCCCTACAACCCCCTTGGGCAGTAGAGAAAACTGTCCCCTCATCCCCCTTGGGCACCCGTTGAGAAACCGGCTCCTCTTGGAAAAGCCTGAGAAAAACGGCTTCCGCCTCGGCCCCCAAGGGAACCTAAAAAAAAAAAAAAAAAAAAATCTTAAAAAAAAAAAAAAAAAACCCGGTTTTCTCAGCCCCGCATGAAGTGCCCCGCTGAGGAAAACGGCCCTTATGAAATCCGTTATAAACGAGTTCCTCGGTGCCTTTGGACCCGCAGAGACACGGCTCCCTCCACACCAACCACATGCGACTTCGACCACCGTCAGATCTTCCACGGAGACAACTCTTGAAGTCGACACCACCATCAAATCATATGATCAGATCTGAAGTCGACACCACGATCAGATCATATGATCAGATTCAAACGAACAAATGTGAAGTCGTCACCAGATTTAGATTAAAGGCCGGATTAACTCATCCAGGACTGAAGTCATTCCCTCTCTCTCTCTCTCTCTCTCTCTCTCTCTCTCTCTCTCTCTCTCTCTGTATTTTCAGAGTTCCAGCCTCCACAACTCTCTTATTCCATTCCACTGGTTTCAGTGACTCGATTAAATCTCACTTCGCCAGTGTGGTTGGAGATACATTCGATTTCTCTTACTTGCTGCGGGCGCACGTGTACTTCGCTGCATCGCGAAACACGGACTTGATCGAATGCCGATGGCATTTGCCTCATTACACCCCTTCACCAAACAACGGCTGTATCGAACCACAGTTCAAACACGGCATCAACACACGCGCGGACGAAAACGGCACGTGCAATCGGAGGACATCCCGACACTGAAATGCTACCCCTTCTAGCCAGCCACGGTAATTTAATACTGAGGAATGGTGCAGGAAGGGCAAGGGTCGTCGTGGTTTCGAAGCGAGCGCCAGCATGTGTTGGAGATGTGGTGAGGGGCGTGAGATGGATGGATGGGAAGGGGGTGGGGGGGGGGGGGGGGGGAGCGAAGAGTGATGTTGCAGTGTGAGGTGGTAAACTCTAAACTCTAAAACTATCAATGTGACCATGAAGCATTGACACGTTATGGGGAAATCAAAACCAAAAATGTTCTGATTCTGTTAAAAATAATAATAGTTTTTTGCTTGTTTTTTGCCCATGGCTTTGCCTATCTGTGTGTAACATTTAGCGGCTTGCACTAGACCGGATAAGAACTTGTTGAGAAACCGCAACTGCCCATTTTACCATCAGTTTAAAATTTTCAGCATCAGCATCACCATCAATTACAACTGTCAATTCTACCATCAGTTTGGCATCGTTGTGACTTTCAAGGTAATCGAAACTGGTATGAGTAGGTACATTTCAGTGGCGGCTATCAGAGATCTAGCTTAAACAGTGTCCAGGAGGACAATGCTGAGGATTTCGCTGCGTCCCGAAACGAGTTGAATAACTCCTCCGAATACATGTCGCCGCCTCTAGAAATGTACGCACCTGTGTCACCAAATCTGTACGGCGCAACAATCATTTTCAACCTTTTAATGCCCCTTACGACCGCGAACATACGTTACAGCGAGTACAAATATACGCATGCCATCTAATATACAGACACACATATCAGTTGTAATTTAATCTGTATGTAACGATCAGCTTCAACTGTTTGATTCTGCTACGACCGTTGACACACGTCACAGCTGTTAAAACGTGACAATCAGTTTTAACTGTTTAATGCCGATATAACCCCGACTACACGTCACAGTCACTACGGATGTACGCACGTCATCTAATCTGTATGCAACAGTTTCAACTGTTTGATGCTGACAGGACCACGAGTACACGTCACAGCGACTACAGCCTGAATGGATATACACATGTCATCTGATCTGCATGCAACGATCAGTTTCAACTGTCCGATGACGACAGGACTACGAGTACACGTCACAGCGACTACAAATGTAGCCATGTCATCTAATCTGTATGTAAACATAATGCTTAACGTCCACAGAAACCATAAGGTTTATTGGGGACGGGGAGAAGGGGGAAGGGGGTATGGAGGCAGGGGGGGGGGGGGGGGGGGGTAGATTATATACCTATCGCCACACTGTCACCACCAGAATGACATATGCATTAAGATGCGCAGCGATGAGAGCCATTTTAATGTTTCATAATTGTGAGGTACAAACTCACAAGACAGTGTCCACAGACCACACCTTTTGATGAGAAAGGAGAGCCAAAGCGGATTCGAACCGAGGTCCCTCCGCTTACCAGCCTAACATATGCCTTACCGCTAGGCCAAACCGGCTCACCTAATCTGTATGCCACAGTTTCAGCTGTTTGATGCCGATAGGACCACGAGTGCACGTCACAGCGACTACAACCACTATGGATATACGCACGTCATCTTATCTGTATGCAAGGATCAGTTTCAACTGTTTGATGCCGATAGAACCACGAATGCAAGTCAGCCTCTACGAATGTAGGGTACGCAACAACTAGTTTCCACTGTTTGATGCCGATAGGACCACGAATGCAGGTCAAAATGTACGGTACGCAACAAGTTTCCACTCTCTGATACCGACTGGACTACGAACGCAGGTCAAAATGTACGGTACGCAACAAGTTTCCACTGTTTGATGCCGATAGAACCACGAATGCTGGTCAAAATGTACGGTACGCAACTAGTTTCCACTGTTTGATGCCGATAGGACCACGAATGCAGGTCAAAATGTACGGTACGCAACAACAGTTTCCCACTCTCTGATGCCGATTGGACCACGAATGCAGGTCAAAATGTCACAAGTTTCCACTGTCTGATGCCGATAGGACCACGAATGTAGGTCAAAATGTACGGTAAGCAAACAACAAGTTTCCACTCTTTGATGCCGATAGGACCACGAATGCAGGTCAAAATGTACGGTACGCAACAACAAGTTTCCACTCTTTGATGCCGATAGGACCAAGAATGCAGGTCACAGCCACTACAGCCTCTACGAATGTACGCATGTCAGCTAATATGTATGCAACGATCAGTTTGAACTGATTGATGCCGCTATGACCGTAAAATGAGGTCAACGAAATTTAGCACTCGACGGGTAAAAAGATCAATACGTCGATCCTACCATCAAGCTGCAGAAATAAATAAATCAGTCGCTCAGTCGGTAGATTTCAATCAGAAATTTAGCACTCGACGGGTAAAAGATCAACAAGGCCTACCATCGAGCTGGATAAATAAATCAATCAATCGCTCAATCAGTCAGGCAAGGGCTCTCTCCTCTATACCGGGACAAGGTCTCAAAAAAGGACATGGCGAGTAGTTCTGTCAGGGACTAACGAGCAGCCGAGACTAGCGGTGAAGAGCGGGCAAGACTGGCGGAGAGTGTTTGTGCTGTGTGTTGGACGTGCCGGCTTATCGATCGCTCGACCATTCTGGCGGACGCACGCTGCACCGAGTACAGCGTCCTGGTGGGTCCCGGCCAACACTGCGGCCGCTCCAAACCACAAACGCCAGACCGAAGCTGACAAAACCCCATTGTTCTACGATTGCCAAATGCATTAGAGGCTGCAGGAAAAGAGGAGAGAGAGAGAGAGAGAAAAAAAAAAACACATTCAACAGCCAAAAAATTAAAAATAACAAAACTCGGTGGCTCTTTCATCTCGGCGACTGATTGACCAGGCAGACTATTTTAGCATGGCTCCTTTTTTTCTTCTTCTTTTTTTCTTTGTTTTTTAAATCGGGAAAGAGTCTGGAAAAAGTTGATTTCATTGCCGTCCGTTGGAAAGAAAGCACCCATGTTGTAATAGGTCTACAAATTGTGCGTGTACTGTATCTCTGAGAGAGAGAGAGAGAGAGAGAGAGAGAGAGAGAGAGAGAGAGAGAGAGAGAGAGAGAGAGAGAGGAGAGAGAGAGAGAGAGAGAGAGAGAGAGTGTTTGCACAAACCACACCATCGTCATTAACAACTGGAGCAGGTGTTGACAAAACCCAGGCAGTGATGCGTTCGTAAACGACAAATTGATCTGTCCTACCTTCAGTAACCATAAAAATAAACTACTTTCAATCTAAAGGCATGCTCTCAACAAAAAGTAGATGGCGCTCTGTGTGTGTGTGTCCCTCTCTCTCTCTCTCTCTCTCTCTCTCTCTCTCTCTCTCTCTCTCTCTCTTAGCAAAGAACTAGTTGTCAGACTGGTCTAAATAAACCTAAAAGTTCGAGCCCCCCCCCCCCACCCACCCCCAACTTCCCTCTCCTAACATCACACAAAAGCCTCACCTGCAACCAAGCCACTTAGTCCATCGATTTCTACACCTCACCCATCTACGCCGTATTTCAAGTTCGTTACGAGGTTAGCTTTGAGTCTGGAAAGGCCAAACGGGTCCACACTGATTGCACGCGACTAGACCCTACAGCCTGCAGTCAACACCTTGGCCCCACGCAACAGCAAGAGGAATGGCTCGGCGACGGCGACCTGACAGCAAAACCCAACGAGGCCATTCCGCACCGAAGCAATATAACCCTTCAGCACTTCACGAAAGAAAATGAGCTAAAAACCGCTAGAAAAAAAGAAGAAAAAGATAACACACACACACACACACACACACACACACACACACACACACACACACACACACACACACGCACACACACATACACACACACGCACGCACACACACGCATGCACGCACGTACAAGCACGCACGCACGCACGCACGCACGCACGCACGCACGCACACACACACACACACACTGCTTAAAATTCTACAGAAACAGAACAGCACAATCACATTTTTACAAACTCTTCTCAGCTAACGCCAGAAATCGACCTATCTCAACTCCCACCCCACCCCTCCCAAAGAACGTATGCCCAACCATGTCCCAGTTTGGTTGGTTAAACTTAATGCTTCACTCCGTGTTGTCCTCGGAGAGGTTCTAGCGGGGGCCAAGATCCCGCGAGGTGGGCGAAGAGGGAAGGAGACTACGCCTATCGCTACACTGTAACCACCAGAATGATTTCTGCATTAAGACAGGCAGCGGAGAGAGACATTCTGATGTTTCACTAATGGTGAGGGCGCATGTAGTCACAAGATAGTGTCTATAAACAAAAACAAACAACAATAACAACAACAAAATATCTGAAGAGAAAGGAGAGCCAAAGCGGGCAATCAAACCAAGGTCCCTTTGCTTACCAGCCTAACGCAGCCGGATCACACCTGGAACATCGTCTTTAAATCCTCTCCCATCCACACACACACACACACACACACACACACACACACACACACACATACATACATACACACACACATACATACACACACACACACATACATAAACACACACACACACACACACATACACACACACACACACACACACACACACACACACACACACACACACACACACACACACACACACACCACCACCACCACCACCACCACCACCACCACCACCAACGCCTCCAACACCACCACCACCACCACCTCCACCACCACCGCCGCCACACAGGAACGTTAATTTTTTCAACAAAACAGAACCATGGCGGGTTAAAACACAGGCAAGACAAAGCCTGGGCCATGACTAGGACAACGACATGCAGAGAAACGTTCGTCGCCAAAAGTAGGGTGAAAACACTCGCTGCTGGTTGCAGTCTGTGTGAAGTACCCGAGGTAGATTCACGGAGCACCCGGCGTCCTGGTCAAAAACTGAACGAGCTAAAGGAAGCCTTCCGTCAGGTCTGAGACACGCGTTCATATACTGCTTCCGTGAACATCCTGCCAATGGGGCATTATTTCACCAATTCCCTCGGTATGTGAAAACACCAGCTGCATGGAACCCCAATGGGGACTACACAGAAGAACGGCCCAAACCCAGAGTGACCCATCGCAAACAGAAAGCGGGGATCGGAGCTACAATGATTTGAAAACAAGAAAACAGATTACCACTCCCAAGTTAGCCTCAACGAGTCAGCACACCTGAACAGTAAACGAGACACAGCGGGCTTAACTTGCAAACGCAGGAGGAGGAAGAAAGAAGAAAAGAAAAAAAACGGGGGGGGGGGGGGGGGGGGGGGGAGTGGAGGGGGGAAGAGAGAGTGAGAGACAGATAGACAGACAGACAGACAGAGACAGACAGACACAGAGAGACACAGAGAGAGACAGAGAGGTAGGTAAACACTGACTTCTTCTTCTTCTTTCGCGGTTCACAGAAACCGTATGGTTTTAATTAGGGACTGGGGAACAATGCAACAGGCAACGGAAGTCCAGGCCACCTCCCTGTTCACACCGCTCCTGAGCTCTGGCCGTCTTTTTTCGCTAGTATGATCATACAGGCTGAGCTGACAGCCTTGCAGTGACATCGTACGGAGTTGCGTGCTCCTTCAGTGGACGCGACAGACAACCTGGCTTGATGGGCCGACTGCTCGGTACAAGCCCTCGGGAAGCTTGGATAGACATTCATTTTGAACGCCCAGTCAACCTTACAATTGTGTTATGTCGGGGAGGGAGAAACGAACGCCCAGGGGAGCTGCAAAGAACTCTCCCCACTGATCTCAGCCACTAAATTCACCAGTGATCTGCGAGTAAGGCGATGAAGATCCTGCTCTTCGTGGTTGCTCTTTTGACGTCGGAGGAAAACGGATCATGATGTCGGGCTTGAACTTGAGCGAAAGAAGTCAGACGATATAGACTACATGGGGCATTCAGTCACAGTTAATGCATTCCGGCCCCTTTGCAACTGGGAGAGCACACGAGGCTTCCACAGGGATACTCGTCCACAACGACCAGTGTGCCGCGTTTCCAGCTGCATACCATTAAGTTCAGTTCAGTTTCAGATGCTATCCACGCGCGCGGGAAAGCCCGTATGCGCTCCACCCCGTCTCTCAAAAGCGTTCCTAAGATCGAGCGTTGGGATATCAGCCCTTTCTCGTCGTTTCAAGATATACTGTGAGCGCTTCATCTCTCTACGCCTCTCTCCTTTTGGCGATCTATGGTGTGATGTCACTGGCTTTGGCTTCGTGCCCCCATGTTGTACCTCAAGCTCCTCAACACTTCAGATCTTCCGCAGCGCAAGCCACTTGTTAGGCTGCTTTGTCTGCCAGTCTATCTGTCCGGTCATTTCCCTTGACTCCGGCATGCCCAGTGCAGCACATCCTCAGGAGTCTTCGAAGGTGGACGTCAAACATGGACACTGGCCAGTCTGGGCTTCCCATTCCATGATTCCACTTTTCACGTTTTGCAGCAAGCTCACTGGGTCTGTGAAGATCATGGCTTGCGTGGTCCGACTGTCATCCCTCAGCACAATCCAGCGGAGAACCTATGTGACAGGGGACAATCCAGCGGAGAACACGTGTGACAGGGGATAATCCAGCGGATAACCTGTGTGATTGGGGACAATCCAGCGGAGAACCTAAGTGACTGGTTACAATCCAGCGGAGAACCTATGTGACAGCGGACAATCCAGCGGAGAACCTGTGCGACTGGGGACAATCCAGCGGAGAACCTGTGTGACAGGGGACAATCCAGCGGAGAACCTGTGTGACAGCGGACAATCCAGCGGAGAACCTGTGCGACTGGGGACAATCCAGCGGAGAACCTGTGTGACAGCGGACAATCCAGCGGAGAACCTGTGCGACAGGGGGAATCCAGCGGAGAACCCGTGTGATAGGGGACAATCCAGCGGAGAACCTGTGTGACAGTGGACAATCCAGCGGAGAACCTGTGCGACTGGGGACAATCCAGCGGAGAACCTGTGTGATAAGGGACAATCCAGCGGAGAACCTGTGCGACTGGGGACAATCCAGCGGAGAACCTGTGTGATAGGGGACAATCCAGCGGAGAACCTGTGTGACAGGGGACAATCCAGCGCAGAACCTGTGCGACTGGGGACAATCCAGCGGAGAACCTGTGTGACAGGGGACAATCCAGAGGAGAACTTGTGTGACAGCTTCCATTTCCATTGTCAAGCTGGAGGTTCCACGTATACCGTGATATGCAGAACTCTGATACTTCTCCCCATATAGGGTCAGTCGCCGGCAGACCTCTTTGTAGCTCTTGTCTGTCACCTTTCAATCTTTTCTTCATAATCGCCCGTTAACTCCAGGGCAGCGTCACTCGTGGCACGACCTCAGGTACTGCTTGTGTTAACATGCACCCTGGGCGACTTTTGAGACGGCTGTTTACCCATCGGCGTGCTCGACAGACAAGCCATGGAAGCCCTCCACCTCAAAGGCATTGATCCATCAGGCCTCCCTTAAATTGAAAAGGAAGGGGGGGGGAAGTTCTGAGAATAAAACCAACTGACGCAATTCGGATACAAAGTCAAACATGCCCCGGACTGGAAGATTTGGCCCTCCCCAAAAAGGATAGCGCTCTTGAGTGGGGGTGAAATTCAATCAATTAGCTGGAATGTCTTTCCTGAGACGGTTAGAAAAGAAAAGCGGATGAAAAGAAAAGGAGGTGGGGGGAAAATCTCTGCCAACCCCGCCAGCCACGGAGCCATTAATAACCCAGTTGGCTAAGCAGCTTTGGCAGGAAAGGTTCAACTGGAAAATAGCATCATCTGTGATTATCAACACGGTGAAGAGATGGTAATAGTAGCTCTCTTTAATTTAAAAAAACAAACAAACAAACAAACAAAAACGTAAATTCCACACGAAATTTGGCGGAAATCGCATACGGATTCCGTATGCTTTGATCGCCCTAAACATACCCTCAACACGTAGCAGGAGCTATAGAAGTCTGATGTGAAGAGGAAGTTAGTCACTTACGCGTGTATATAGAAACAAAAATCAGAATATAAAAAGAACACAGAGTCTTCACTTACCACACAAAAATAATCAGTGTGAGTTATGCTTCCTTAAACGTAACTGCCCAGAAAATCAAACGTCACGCGAGTAACTTTATTGAGAATAGCGGCGTAGGCTTTTCTGTTGCCAACACCTCTCAATACAATCCAACTTATTGGTTCTTAAATGTGGCAGTCATTGCAAAGTAATCGAGAGTGCAGCAAAAGTGCTCTCTCTCTCTCTCTCTCTCTCTCTCTCTCTCTCTCTCTCTCTCTCTCTCTCTCTCTCTCTCTCTCTCTCTCTCTTATGACTGGTATAATGGAAACTAAAAAGGAAGAAGAAACACACACACCACGCACGCACGCACGCACGCACGCACGCACGCACGCACGCACGCACGCACGCACGCACGCACGCACGCACGCACGCACGCACGCACGCACGCACATACACACACACAAACACACACACACACACACACACACACACGACACACACACACACACACACACACACACACACACACACACACACGAACAGGGAAGGTGGCAGTTTACTCAAACTACAGGATCGGGCTTCACAACATTTCACATGACGATCATGACAGTCTCAAGAAGCTAGAAAAAACTCGCTGAACGCCCAGTCAGACTCAGTTGTAGGTCATAAAGCAGGGCGAAAAGAACAAAATGGGAGGAAGGAGAAACAACTGGACAGTTTCCAGGCCCTTTCGCTGGGGAAAATTCTCAAGGTGCCAAACAAATATACATCAGAAATTAAGAACAATGGGCAAGAAATCGAACAGATTACTTTGATTTATCCCTTCAAAATCAGATTTGCTGCTTTGGGAAGAGGTACATATCTTGAGCCAGGATCTGAAAGAGGGTTATCTGGCCGTGGCAAAAAGGCGGCAAGGAGTTCCAAGAGACTGGGGCAGAATGTACAAAAATTCAGTGGCCAAAGCACTGTCGTCAGAGCAAGGGGACACGATGTGGCAAGTCTACAGCAAGGAAAAGACTCGTTGAGAACGGTTCAGCTGCCGTCGTCCTCGTTGTTCCGGGCACTGTTGGCAGTTAAGTCTCTTCCTGTTGTTCTTGTTGTTGCTGTTGCATAGCTGCGTGTGCAAGTCTCTTCCTGTTGTCATATCGTTGCACGTTCTCAAACGTCTGTTGTTGCTGCTGACAGCAGCCTATTGTTTCAAACTCTGCTTCAGATTCTTCATCCTCAGCAATCATCCGTGAGTAATATAATGATGTCCCTTCTCATTAACATTTTCGCATAGCACAGATTGTGTGTGACCATCAGACAAGCTGCAATTCACCGTCGTCGTTTTCGAATGGCCGAAGTTATCAGTGGGCCGGAGGCAAGGACACAAAGCGAAGACACGATCAGACATCACGGGAATGGGGATGGAGACCGGGCACAACTGGTGCTTCATGTCCAGCAGCCGTCTGCCCACCACCATTCCATTTCCTCTGCCTCCAAGCCAGGGGGCCTCAGGGCACGTAGGGACGGTGGGGGGTGGGGGGGGGGGGCGAGGGGGGGAGAGAGACAGACAGACAGACAGACAGACAGACACAGACAGACTGCGTGCGTGCGTGCGTGCGTACGTGCGCGTGCGTGCGTGCGTGCGTGCGTGCGTGCGTGCGTGCGTGCGTGCGTGTGTGTGTGTGTGTGTATGTGTGTGTGTGTGTGTGCGAGCGCGCGTGTGTACGTGTGTTTCCCCCCAACGAAGGCTAAAATAATCGCATAAGCCAACATAAAAGCAACAACAATATCCAGCCCTTTTGAAAAGCTGCTTTAACCCCGCCCCTCCCCCCCCCCTCCACACACACACAAATCTACCCCATCCCCAACCATCCCCATTTTTTGTTTGTCTTTTCCGTTTTCAAAACAACCCCCCAAAAAATGAACCTAATCAATCGAACAAGCCATATCTTTCTCAGCTGCACAGCCAGGACATCTTGCAAAACGGCGTGGTTGGTGGCCAGCTTCGCTCGGCTGTCCCGAGGTAGAAGACAACGGCCGTTATACCTCTCTCGCAGATCACAGTCGGCTTTCGCATCGGCCTAGCATGCAGTGTCTCCCTCCCTCCCTCTCCCTCCCTCCCCCCCCCCCCCCCCCCACCTCTCTCTCTCTTCGCCAGCTCACAGGGAACACGAGGCGGCAAAATCAATAGTCACGACCAGCAACAACAGGAACCCACCAACGCCAAACTCCTCTAACAACACCCAGAAACCCAGAAGCAGCGAAACGACGACCCGCGCCACAAAGACGGAGGCTCGCGCTGATCTAAGGTTAAGTCGAAAATCAGTCAGCCAGACCGCCCCCTCAACGCCCCACCCCTCCTCCTTCCTTCCACCCCCCTCCCTCCCTACCAATTCCGCCAGTACCACTTCCATGCTGACGTTAATCAGAGAAATCGTCACAGTGATCTGTGGTAACGGCGCTGGCCTATGGTGGCTACATGCATGCCAACGCCTTGGCTAACCCTAGGTTCGAATCCCCGAGTCAGATGACCGTCCTTCCAAACTGGTTTTGGCACCAAATATTCACAGAATGTGACATGCGTTTGTAAGAATGTTCTATCTGTTAAACATATATATATACTACTTGAATGTCCTATTACCACAGACTTATTTTAGAAAAATGGATATGACTTCATTGACTAACAATGTAAGAGACATTTTGTATAATACTGATATTATAATTTCTATTGTAAAATTGATTGTGGGTAAGTCGGTATAATAAAATGTTTGTTGTTGTTGTTATTGTTTTTTGGGTTTTTTTTTTTTTTTTGGTTTAATATCATCTTCATGTGAACAGACATAAAATAAAACATTGATTTATTTTAGAACCGCTCTTGCAGTAGTCATCCTTCCCTCCATCATTAACCCTTTCCCTGCCCTTAGGCCTTCATTACGACGTCCCAGGAAGAGTACTTGGCTCTCATTTGGTTATTATTTGAATGTCGCACGACACCCTGCTTGAATTCACACTGTTCGGGCATTAATTCTCATGTCGAGATAACGGCCCCGAATGAACATGTAGGGCTCGCTAATCTGCTTTTTCTGACAATGCTCTGGAGAAGAAGAACATAAATCATAACTCGCGGTGCGGACTCTTTGGCAGGGAAATGGCCAATACAACGGCAAAATGGTGGTTGATACTGGTGCCCAACTCTAGGCAGAAGCCAATCGCAGCATCCTTTTCAGGCATGCTCTTATCGGGGTCATCGTGTTTTTTTGGGGGGTTTTTTGGTTGCTTTTTTTCTTCTTCTTTTTTGTTTTTGTTTTTGTTTGTTGTTGTTGTTGTTTTTGTTTGTTTGTTTGTTTGTTGTTTGTTGTTGTTGTTGTTGTTGTTGTGTTTTTTTGTGTGTTTTTTTTTTTTTGGGGGGGGGGGGGGTCGGAAGGCAATCGGAAGGACAGGGCGGAGTTGTATGGGTGTATAAAATAGGTCTCAAATGACCAGTCATTGCAATGGCAATCACTCGAAAACCTCAGTCTCTCTGTGTCTGAAAGAGCAGCAGCTAGGGCAGTATGAGCACACTCCAAGTCGAAAACTGCCAGTATTCAGTATCAATACGTGCTACTACAAATGACAACAGTCTAACAGAAATGTCTATAGTGAATTCATTGCAATGAGCGTAACGCGCTTCACAATAGCTATGTACACAACCAAACATCGTAAGTACAATAATACAAAGTGTTTCTCTGTTGTTGTTTTGTGGTTTGGGTTGTTTGTTGTTGTTGTGCTTCTTGTTGTTAGGGGGTTGTTGCTGTTGTTTGTTTTG
>OY757545.1:20722895-20770395 GCA_963584105.1 Alviniconcha strummeri | reverse complement strand
GGAGGAACAGATGATGAAATAAGAGTCTCCACAGAAAAGGTAACTTTGCAAAAGGAAATTCTTCCACCAGTCCTACCAGAGATCAAAGCTGCAGCCTTCCAGTCACAAGTCTGGCACTCTTACCACTGAGCTAAATCCACACTACTGGTGATCCAGTATACTTATCACTGTATTACTAACCTCAAATAGAGAATAGCCACAGGTGTATGACTGATGTATACATGTGTGACAAACAAATTTATTTCACCAAGTGCTTGGACTTGAGCATGTGCTGATGAAGGTGTACTGACTCCAGGTGTATGACTGATGTATACATGTAGGACAAACAAATTTATTTCACCAAGTGCTTGGACTTGAGCATGTGCTGATGAAGGTGTACTGACTACAGGTGTATGACTGATGTATACATGTAGGACAAACAAATTTATTTCACCAAGTGCTTGGACTTGAGCATGTGCTGATGAAGGTGTACTGACTACAGGTGTATGACTGATGTATACATGTAGGACAAACAAATATATTTCATATATTTCACAAAATGAGGAATCTGCTTGGATTTGAGCATGTGCTGCTGAAGATGTACTGACTACAGGTGTACGACTGATGTATACATGTATGACAAAAAAATTTATTTCACCAAACCTCTGCTTGGATTTGAGCATGTGCTGGTGAAGATGTACTGGCTACAGGTGTATGATTGATGTATACATGTATGACAAATTTATTTTACTAAATATTTGCTTGGATTTGTTTGAGCATGTGCTGATGAATGTGTACTGACTAAAGATGTATGACTGATGTACACATCTATGACAAATATATTTCACCCAATCTCTGCTTGGATTTGAGCACGTGCTGGTGAAGCTGTACTGACTACAGGTGTCTGATGGATGTATACATGCATGTGTGACAAATATATTTGACCAAATCTCTGCTTGAATTTGAGCATGTGTTGATGAATGTGTAGTGACTGCACCATAATCAGATGACCATACCTGTAGTTTCCCAAGTAAACACCATCCGGATTCAAACAGGGGATGATCTTAAATACCAGGTGCTCTCGCAGAATTTTGGCAATGGGGTGATTACTCACAAGAAAGTCTATCACACCTGAAAAGAGAAGACAAGTATAAACGCATCTGATGGGGTCACACAAACATAGGCAAAAACAGACACCAACAGACAAACATACATAGACTGACTGATTTAACTTTATTTCTCAATGGCAAGGATGTTAGTGCAATGGCTGTCAGAGCATCTCTCACTACTGCTATTAATCAAGACATTCATGGTGAAAAAGAGAGATAGAGAGGTATGTACATGGATACAAACCTAACAGTTTTCCTTACAAGTTTAATCAATCTTAAAAGGGACGTAAAAGGGAAAAAGATGAACAGAAATATGGACTGAATAAGAAATATGGACTGCATACTACTGCTACATTATAATGTGGCTGCAACAACTACTCATCCAAAGGAAGTATCTTATCATAAAAGCTGCAAGCTCTTAACAGCACTCCACACTCCACCTGGTTAAAAAGCTGACGGTCCTGTGCTAACCTGCCCATCCATGTACTGACAAAAATGTTCACATAGTTCCAGGCAGGCAACAACCAGTTTTGATGGCTTTTATTCTAAGTGCCAACAGAAAATCATATATATTTTATCAAAGTATCAGGAATTTTGTCTCACAGATGCACATGGATCTGATGATGATCCGCACAACAGTGGGCCCTCAACTACTTGCAAAAGCCTTGCTGTTTAAAAGAGTCTATACATTTATTACCCTAAGAAAAAAAGTCTGAAGAAGAGTGTGCAAATGCATGTATTACCTTGACAGACAAAAGAGGAGGGTGTTTCACCGGGATGAACCCGCGCAGTAATGTAGACCATCTTCTGCTTCTCTCCCTCGGGACGGTACAGGTTGTCTGGGTGTGTGATGGTCAGTAAATCCAGGCGGCGTTGTTGCTGAAAGACACAGAGGACAAACTGCCATCATGATGTGCAGTAGCATCATTCAATGCCCAGGTATCATTGTTGCTGCATGACGTACAGTTAAACTCTGAGCATAATGCGCTGTAATAGTTATGTTAAAAGTCCAGGTGTCACTGATGCTGAATGATGTAGAGTGCAAACTCCCATCATGATGTGCCATAGGATCATTCAAAGTCCAGGTGTCATTGCTGCTGAAAAGCACAGAACACAAACTCCCATCATGATAAGCTGAAGCAGCGTTCAAAGTCCTTGTGTTATTGTTGCTGAAAAGCACAGACATAAAACTGCCATTATCATGTGCAGTAATGTCATTCAAAGTCCAGCGGTCACTGGCTCCCATAGTGTATTGGTTAGTGTGTCAGATTACAGGCTGGCAGGTCTTGGGTTCAAATCCCATCAGACATGTGGGATTTTTCAGCCCTGGCCGGCTCCTACCCAGAGCTGGGAGTGCTATGGGCCCAATGGGAAGGCTGGAACCACACAGCCAAGCTTCATCCACTTCACAGATGCGTCTTTGACAGTGTTGCTGTAATCACTTGACCAACACTGCAGGTGCCACAGGTCCTGGGTTTGGTTACCATCAGGATAATTATAACATTAACAGTAAGCTTGGTCTGCAGCCCCGTCTCAAAGTAGTCTCAAACCGAAATGGACCTCCAAAGCCTCATCAGTTGTCATCCTCATCCTCATCGATATCACTGCATAAAAAAGGCTCAGCCTCTGTAGCCTTCATGCCATGCTCTCATGGAGACCTCAGTCTTGGTGTTCTGGCCTCCTTCCTTGCCTGAGGCAGTTCTGGTCAAAGCCCTCAATGACAGCATCCACAGGAGGATTAGTGGGAGGACGTAGTCGCTGGCAGGCTGCTCATTGGAGGGGATGCTCACTCAGACTCAGCGACTCAGCTAATATTGTCGTCAGTAGTGTCCTGTGTATACTGAATCAGAACAGGAACTACTGAACACCATCAAAGTGACTCAGCAGCAGTGCAGTGTCTCTTTCAGACGGCAGCCCACCACAATTTGGCATCTCCTCCTGTGGATGTCTGGGAGCAGGACCGTGATGCAAAATGAGCCCTGGGTGTGGCTGGTGGTATTGATGCTGGGACAAGCAGCATAGGAGCAGTGCCTTTGAGGTTGGCACAGATGACGGGACAGAAAAAATAAAGAAAAAAGCCCAGGTGTCACTGTTGCTGAAAGCCACTGATTGAAAACTACCCTCATGATGTGCAGTGACATTGTTCAAAGTCCAGGAGATACCGTTGATGAAAAACAGAGGGAAAAACCTGTTATGATGCACAAAAAAAAGGTGTGCTATATCACATCAAAAATAACACATTATTGTGGAGTTAGCCTGTAGAGTGAAACCCGGATGAAACCACCTCTCTTTAAACACCACTTTCTTTTTCTCTCTTAAGGCTTTCCCTTCATAGCTCCATGTCAACCAAACCTTGACCAAGTAAGGGCTACTCTTTCTTTTTAAGACCATTTTGATTTCATTTTTCTGGCAGATTTTTAAATGAGAGGATCTACTGTGTGACAAATGTCGGCATGTATCCACAATGAACCCACCACGGTAAGACACAGAAGCTCTCTGGTGAAGAAATCATAATTCCTCTTCTCCAAGTTATCCAGATAGTTCTGGAGACGGGTGTAAGAGTAAGGGTAGCAGTAGGCAAACTGGTACACTTCGTCCTCATTGTCAAAGTTGAAGGCAAAGGACATGACATAGTTCTTCCGATGGTCTGGGCAGCGGTAGTAGTAAACGTACTTTGTTGGTATTCTCACCCTGTGAACAAAAAACAAAAACAAAAAAACATAGCTGACAGTGATCCAAACACAAAAAAGGTTCAGACAATCCAAAACAAAACAGGTTCAAACAAACACTTATTTATTTTGACACGGACAAACAGTATGCGATTTTTGGGGGAAATCCCTTTGTCAAGCCACAAAATGACACTTAAACAAAAGATAAACAGTTAAGCCGACAGAGATATTCTGGTGACCAGGACAGCAGCAGTAATAGTAAATGTGCTTGGTCGGCATTCTCCTCCTATGAACAAAAAACTTAGTTGTCATGGATCTTCCGGTGATCTGTGGCAGTAGTAAACAAGCTTGGTCAGTATTCTCACCGTGTGAAAGAAACAAACCAAAAATTAGCTGACATATTTCTTGTCATGATCTGGACAGCAGCAGTAGTAAACATATTTGTACAGAATGCTCACCCTGAAAACAAATTACCATGTTGCATTCCCTCTTTCATCTGGTAAGCAGAGTGGTGTTTTTGTTGCTGTTGTTTTCTAGCTCAAATGTTTATCAGCCATCCCCACCATGATGGCCAAAGATAAAAAAAAATTGTCACAGTGCATTCGTACCCATCACGCAAACCAACCAAGCCTGGTAATGGCAGTCTCAGAGAAAAGAGGTGGGGGAAGCAGCCATCAGCCCAGCAATCATTTTACCTTAAAATATTAATCTACTGCCAACTGCAGGAACCAATGCTGAAGCAACCCATGCGCAGTCCATGACATTCCAATGGTCAACGGTCAGAAAATCTGCAACTGCATCACCTCACTCAGTGTGATGCTGTATGCAATGTATAAAAACATCAACCTTTTCTTTCTCACAGCTAACAAGGTTTCTGTGGACATTAAGCAGCACGTTTACTTTCTCACAGCCTGTCCCTAATATGTCATATGACATCTGAGGAAATTAAGACCCAAGAACAAACTTTCTCAGAGATTCCTGTTGGCCATGGTGGTGGACAAGTTTCAATTTTTGTCCCCTCGGTTTAAGTCCATTTCTGTCACACCAGAGCCAAAGAAGTTTTGGTTGACAGATTCATCGGGTAAGTCACATTTAAAAAGTCTGTGCACACAAAGCTTTCACTAAGTTACCATGAACCCTGCCTGAGATAATGAGACCAGTAATGAGTGAACAATTAAACAACCTGACATGAAAAGCACCACTACAAACATTGTCAATTTCAGAATTAAACCAGTGAAACTAATATTTCATATGCGTGGATGCTGGTTTAAAGTTATTAAACACATTTGTTGATGCAAATACGAGTGTTTGATCCTACACGTATGGATGCAGACATAATTTGACACATATGAATGCACATCAAATAAAAATCACACTCCATGTGGTCATTCTAAACATGTCTGTATGTCTGCACTCTTGGAATCTGAGCTTTCAGGAAATGGAGCTTTTCGACATTTCTTGTTGTAGACATTTTGTTCGAAGAAATACTTTCAACACATCTGCTCTCAAACACACACAAAAACTGATACTCACCACTTTGGTCTGCTAGTCGATTTGACCAGTGGAGTCATGCCATCACGATACAGAGACTTTGTCTTGCTGAAGTTGACAATGTTGAAAATGATTCGCTGAAAAAATTCAAGAACATTTCACCATGGTTGTTTGAGGGTTGTTTGTTTGCTTTATTTTTATTTTTTTTATTTGTTTGTTTGCAGCAAAACAAAACTCTGAACATACTTTAAGCTACAACTGATAATGTGTGGGGGGGGGGGGGGGGGGGTGCGGGGGGGATACAGTAAAAACCATTTTAACTTCTCAAAAATCTGCTTCAATATTTCAAGCTAAGAAAATTTCCACCCCCACAAATCCTTGGTTCAGTTCAGGGTGTTACAATTTTTCACATAAACCTACTAAAGGCTAAAATTTTCAGCTGCGTTAATACTAGCCATGTGACACCCAACTTCAATGCTTTGTGTAATTGACTTTTCTTCTTCATTCTTTCTTTTCTTCTTCTTCTTTTCCATAAAAGACCTATTTTCTTCTTCTTTCCTAGTAACACAGCAATGTGGACACCTTACTTGTCAGTTGTACGCTGCCTACAAAAGTTTTGATATAAACCTACAGCCGTAAAAGGGAAGGGGAAAAAAATAAACCAAGGCTGAACACACAAAAAATAAACCAATGTTGAACACACAATGTTGCCAAATATCAGATCATCCAATAGCACACCAAATATTAATTTTGTACTTTTTTTTCTGTTATCCAATACCACACCTTGAACACACACACACACACACACACACACACACACACATAAAAATAAAAAAATAAAAAAGAATACAAATTTCACTGAAAAGCACCACAAATAATGTGAAATAAATTCAAAGGTACCATACTGAACAATCTAATTTTCTGTCATTCCATCAAATGACAATACACTCAGATAAATTTAAATTCTTGCTAACTGTTCCAAATAAACTGAGCTCAGATCTGTATGAAGTAATACCTGATCTTGCTTGACATTCTCAACTGTAAAGTTGAACCAGACTCTGAATCGAGGATTGCATGTGTCAGGGCGTATAAAGAGGTCGTATTCAAATTCTGTAATGTAGTCCACTCTTCCAAGATTGCCTGAATGAAACACACAACCAAAAGGTGCAAATAATGAATCCATGATTATTCAGCATGAAAAAGCAGTTTGTCATGAAAGTGGAATTACAGCCATTTGTCACTCACACAATTTTCTTACCATTTGAGTCATAAACTGAAATGCAGTGAATCAAAAACAAATTACTTCCCAGACAACCCAACTCTTTAAAAAAGAAAGAAGCAAAAAAAGAAGTTATATATATGTGCAGGTGTGAATGCATTATATATGCGTACATCTACATTGGGTGGGTGTGTGGGTGTTACTACTGTGTGTCTTTATGTTGGTAGTTTTAGCTTATTATGAAATGTACCTGCCTATGGCTTAATTGAGTATGGACGCTTAAAGACCCCACTCTTATATCATTATTATTCACTGTTGACCAGAAGTAGAACAGCTGTTTATCTTTAAACAACAACTGAAGCTCAACAACAGTGTTCTTCTCTTCAAAAGTTCACTGGTGCTTCTTACCACTCTCAAAGCAAGCATCAAAGATGAGATGTCCTTTTTTGGGTTTCCCATTATAGTTGGGAGGAACAACTGCAAATTTGTTGACATTTCCGACCACGGGATCTTCTGTGCTGTCCGATTCACTCCCTGAAGAACAAAAACGTAAGCTTTACTGTTTACATCAGCATTCACTGACACACACAACAACCCTGGAGAACTACACAGACTGTCAAAAACACACATGAAATATCTAAAAATATTTGGCTAACATTTCAGGCAGGATTGTTTTTAGTACTTTCCTACAGATGAAATATCCAGGCTTGTTTACCCAAACTAGGCTAAGCCAGCAAGAGCAGTACTAGTGCAATGTTTTAGGGTTTACCCTTTGTGATGCAATGTGGAACATAACTGTTAGCTTTGCCAACACAATGGCTGAAACATTGTCATTGCCTGAGCACTCTTCTTTTCACATCCAGCTGTTTACATATCCAGGATATTTTACATGTCCACAGCTGGCTCATCAAAGGGACTAGGCATTCAGCCCAGTTTCCTGTCAGACCACAAGACACAGACCAATGCTTATCCAGCATCAATCCAGTTCAAGCTAAGAATTCTTGGGCAATACATCTCCTCTTTAGTTGAGGTTTGGGTTGGTTTGGGTTGTTGGTTAGTGTGAATTCTGAGGTTCTTGTGCACTGCAGTGTGAATGAAGAGCATGTATCAAGCAAGCAATATATTTGCACATTACAACTTGACTGCAGCTGTATCCAGAACATGTAATAAATATATCTGTGAAAATTTCTCCCCTCATCTCCTATCCCCCCACCCCACCACCCTTTCCCCCTGGGGTTTTGCGTACAAAATAATGTGGTATCAAATGCTTTTTTGGGAATTATATATATATTGATATGCCAGATTTTCAAGTCAACAAAGGCTTTCTGAACATAAAAGATATGCTGCAAACCTGTACACAAGTAGTATACAAAAGCAGCACATAACTTTGCAGAAAGCTGTTTGTCCTGAATACACCTAGAGATAAATTTTGCTGTTAGTCTTAACTCTAAAATGTATGGAATTTGTGTTTAGCACTGTGTCATATTACACCATTATAACAGCTTCATTAAAATATATTATTACTTGTAATTTTATGTCACCCCAAGCTGTGTAGACAAAAGTACACAGGATTGATTTTATTGGTCTGAATTTCCACTGGGGGTTGCAACAGTTACCATTCTGATTATTCTGCTACTGTTATGTGGTAGATTTGTGCATTTTCTATGTATACCATTTACTATTAGACCTCTGAGTCTAAGTAGTTTAACCATGATAGACTGGATCTGACAGCCTTATCACCTCAGTGCTTTCACTGCAAACTTATGGACCTGACTCAGCTGCACATCCACAACCTGCAGAATAAGTCCCCAAGAAGCCCATATTTATGTATACACAGTTTTTACTAAAAGCTGAAACTAACCTGGGCAGTACAGCCCTGTAATTTTACTGGGTATTTACTGACATCTAAGCACATGCCTCACAGCAGGACTAAGTTAGCAGGAACCCTTGCAAGAGCCCATTCATTCCTTTAATGGGAGATGAAATCTTACTGAAAGATGAACACATAATCTTTAATGTGCACAAAAACTCTGTGTGAATTGTGCACATGAAGGTGAGACTGGCACTGCTGATCAACTGATCAACAGAAGTCTGGACAGCTGTTGACTTAGTTAGAGTTAGACTCTGAAGAATGGAAAAAGTCATTTCATCTCGACTGGAACTGAACCCACTCTGACTGAATACTATGACTGATTTCAGTTTTCTTTGTGAGTGCAATGAGTATGCTGTTCAAGCTCATCAACCCATTCACGCCCTTCAATCATCTTCATTCTAGCTGCTATTACAGTATTAGTATTACATTATATTGCTTATTAGTATCACTATCAGTGAACAGTGCTGTACACTGATCACTTTGCAAGCCACTCAAACAACCTGTTAGGAAGTTTAGTTCTTCCTGAGTTTCATCCATTGAAGATAATGCTGCACCTTAGGGAGACTGGAATCAAACTCTGAACAATAAACGTACCACGAAATTAATCTGGGCTCAAAAGTTCCGAGGTCTGAAAGGTCTGCCATCCGAAGCACCAAGCAGCATGAAGCGCGCTCGTTCTTCAAAGTTAACTCTGTTACAAGGATCCAGTCTTCCCGCAATACCGCTCTGACCTCCCAACTCAGCAGTCTAGGCCCATTGATAATTTACATTTCCAATTCGACTGATTTGCAATGATTTTCAGCATCAGCGGAATAGCACTGGCTACCAAATCGGCAGATGATTCTGAAGCATTTGGGACTGTTCTATGACGAATGTGCAGATCATATAGCCCGGCCTCATCTTAAACCGGGCAAACAAACATATACGAGTCATGATGGTTGAAGAATCTGTTTATTTTACTGTAGAAACGGTACTTGGCAACTGTAAACAAACCTGAATCTGGGCGCTTGTCCGCCATTTTGCCTCAAACCATGACTGCCAACAGATTTTGAGACAAGTTATCCTATTGGCCAAAGAGAAATCATGTGATCTGATACCTCTCCTCTCTCGCTCCTTTGTGAAACCAGTTTCGGGTTTAGGCGCAAGGGTTTTTATCGACTGTCTCTGACGTCACAGCCGATGCCCGTTCGCCATGTGGCCGAAAATATTGAAAGAAATGTTTCTCAAGAGCTGCTGTTTGTGCAAGATACGTTTAGTTGTTTTGTAATATATCCACCATTCAGTCATGAAAGTGCAGCTTTCTGTCAAAAGTTCGTTTCTGATACGGCTCCCGCCACAGTATTGTTTTAGGTGCCTTCGCGCAAAAAAATAGTACCTAGCAGACGACTCTGGGGTTCTTTCAAAAGATATGACCGAATCATACTGTCCCTCTGCCTTGACCGCATTACACATAACTCCTGTAAAAAATATTTGAACACTTAATCGTACCTCAAACTATTTGTTTTGATAGCCGCAGGCTGCTTCACAACGGGATCGATTAGCATCGATTTAGTATAAGTGCGCCTCATTTTAGGGGATTGCTTTGCACATTCTGTTCGTGTAGATGCGGCATGGACGTTTGGTTGTGTTTTTAGTGGTTTTCATTCATGTATCCTAATGCCATAATATATTTTAAGTTAGGAACTCTAACATTCCATTCTGGCAGCTGTCAAGTTGAAGTGCTACTTTGATATTTTTGTAAACTTGCGGATTTCCGACTATTCGTGTCCCAGTCGCCGAGCTAAAAAAAACTGTACCGTGGCTTCGATCTCCCCGACGCTGTCGTGAAAGCTTCCAGATTGCTGCTGATTTTGATACCGCCTTTGGTGTCTTTTGAAACGCATTTCTGTGATACTATTGTTTTGGAACAAGTCTTCTCTCTTAGGGGTAAGTTGCTTCATACTTCATTTATGCCTGTAGTCAATTGCCAATTGTTACAAGTTTTGGTAAAGTGACCCGTGTTTGCAGACGACGCATTTTGCGATTGCCGTCTGTGTGACAGAGACGACCAGTCCCGTATATTTCATCAGTCAAACCCATGGAAGTAGTTACGCTATGTCTCATTTAGTTATCATGGTGCACGCAGACAAAACTTTTTTCTGACCCCTTTCCAAATGAAAATTTTGAAAAGAAATCTGTGGGGCGGAAGGCTTCTTCAGTTGTCCTTCTGTCACCTGCACACCTTGTCGGCTGCTCAAAATTCGCGGCTTGAATGTGAAAGGAGAGAGGGCGGGGACATTAGAGGGCCCGAGCGAGGCTGCCACGTGCCCTCACCTGCCAAATTTGGGGGTGGGGGGGGTTCAAGAGGTACAGTGGTCGCGTGGCTCCTCTACAAAGGAACAGAACCGCTGGCAATAAACAATGTCGCGTGCCTCGTGTTCGGGCTGCGCAGAAGCCCCTGAACAGTCTGCCGGCTGAACAAAGCACCCATACTGGCGCTGACTTCAACGCGTCTTTGTGTCACCAACGACATTTAGGCTAAACTGAACGAGTTCATAACTTGTCTACCCCGCATTAAAAAGTTGTTGTTGGTAGATAAATATGCGTTGAAAGTGGCTGATTAAAATATTATAGATCTGTCCTACGTTTGGGTTAAGGCATCTTTTATAAGATATAATTTCCAATTCAAGTTTTGTTTGGGGGGTGGGGTTATATATATTATAGTTTGGCTTTGTACTGTGCCTGTTGTTAACACCATACGTTTTTTACACTAATGATCAGACTTGGTCATTCAGTCAGCCATTCATGTCCCCTGGAATACCATATCAGGACAAATCTATCATCAATCCCTTTCTGATTTGCTGTCAACATATAATTGTTGATCCTGTTTGTTGGTGGGTTTTTTAGGCAGTTGTATTTGTCAGCCACTGACAGTTCCAACTGCCAGAAATTGAGATGGGTCATTCCGGATGGGTGGGTGTTTGAAAATAGATGATTTGCAGGCCTGTCAGTAACTGTTAAATATTGTTTCATGGTTCTCACTACAAGTGATTGATTTTTTTCTTCTCTCAGTAATTCAAGCTAGTTTTTGTCAGGTCATTTGGATGTAACACTGAATGTTAAGCACAAAATGATTCATACTTCTTGCTTCCATGTCAGTTAATTACATTTTATACATACAGTTACAGTGCATGTTGGACAGTGACTCATTTTAGGTATGAAAAGAATATTTCCCACCTAAGACCAAATGCATTCAGGAATAATAGTGTTATAAACATTTGTTTTAAGTTTAACCACAGACAGACACATATGACATTTGCTGAATGACACTATGGCACACTAATCAGCCAGCTGTTTCCACCGCTGAAGCCAGGCATGCACGGTCGAAGGAAATACCACCTGTTTCAAAAGTTGGAGAGACTAAGTCCCCCCTCCCCTAGTGCTGAAGCAGTGATCCATACAGATAGCATACACTGATATTGTTATGGTACAACCGTCTATAATGACCAAATGGCCGCTGAGACTATCAAATGTACAAGTTAAAATCTTCCTGAAACAAAAGATTCAGAGAGAACTAAACAAAGTATGGACAGCTACCACTGCTCTGAGTCAGTGGAACCATCAAGTGAGAAAGGTGGTTCCTCTTGAAAGCGCCGTGGCACAGGTCTGCAAGTTCAACTCTGTGTGTGTGTGTGGGGGGGGGGGGGGGGGTTGGATGTTGCTTTATGTCCACATAAACTGTAGGCTTATTACTATTAGGGACCGCAACGCAGGACGGACACCTCGACTTGCACACAGCTCCTGAGCTCCGTGTGTGAGTGTGTGTGCACGCGTGTGTGATATACTGTGAATGTCTCCAAAAGACGGCCTGTGGGAGCGTCCATGCAGCCGCAAAGTGTGTTCCACGGGGGGGGGGGGGGGGGGGGGGGTTTACTCGGATACAACTCGGTGCCAGTGCCGGTCAGCACCATCACTGACCAACCTTGGGTCACCCGGGTGGTCATTTTAATCAGCCATTAGGTCCACATTAACAACTTAAGCCATAGTCATTTTTGTTTTTGTTTGTTTTTTCGTCGGATAGCAAGATTGTACCACTGGCAGGAACATGAAACAGATCTTATCCCTGTCTGTTGAGGTGGAGTGTCGAAAAGGTACTCTTAGAAGCAAGACAAAGCTGCCAGAAATGAAGTGCGGAGCAACAGACAACCGAGGAAAAGACGGCGCATAACGTAGCTACTGAAGCAGACAGAGGAATGGGAGGGGGGTGGGCTGGGGAGAGGGGGTGGTGGCTTGGATTGGCAGGCCACCCGACAGCTTGCACAGCCCCAGCGCCGTCCTCTCATTGGCTGCGGAGGCATCAGCATTAATTTTCTGTGGTGCTAGGAGGCCTAATGCTATTTATGTCGGGTTGAGGCAGCAAACGGTCTCAGTCAATGCTCACATTAGCTACGGTGTTGAAGGGTGTGGGGGTGAAGGACCTTGTCGGTAGTGATCGTGTACAGTGTAACAGCCGACACCAATCAGCCGTTGTCGTGTTCAAACCTCGTGCCAGCTGTTGCCTCCAGAATCCCCATACTCCATGTTGAAAACCCAACTTCTGCTTCACAACAACAACGTCTCCTGCACTTTACTGCATCGCTCCGATCTTCGTTTTTTGCCGTCGGCTTCCACGCTGATGCTGAAACTGACTGGAAACATAACGTGGTTATCTTTTTTGAAGGAACTGACTACAAAGGAAAATTTATAATTCTTGTGTCTTCGCCAAAGGACTTTCAATAAGTTACCAAGGCTGCTTTGTGGATTTTTTGTCAGGTCCCTGTGTTATCACTTCAGGTTTTTGTCGAACCTTTCCAAAACATTTGAACGTTTTAAGTCTCGATGCAGGTATGTACCTACCATGTGTGCCTGTGAGGAAGGCCACTCTTTGTTCCAATCAATGTCTCTTCTCTTTTGTATGCTTCAGTGCTGATTGATTCTGCTGTCCCCCCCGAATCAGTCTCAGTAGCTTTGCTAGTGAATGTGGAAAAAAATTGGTGTCGATACAAGGGAACGGTACAGGATCGAATCCCAGGCCTCCCCAGTGAGGGCACATCTGAAGCTGAACAGTGACAGTCGAAACGTGTTCTTAATGGCTCAAAACTGCAGTTACTCTAGCTTCCCTTTGTGTGCCCCCGTCATGGTAAGTATGAGATGACACTTCCAGAGGGTGTTGGGTAGAATTGACACTCGAGGGTGTGGTATCCTTCATGGTGGCGGGGTTTCTCAGTTCCACTTCAGTCCCATTGTCATCATCATCTGCCATTATCAGCTTCTGGCAACTGGCTCTTGTCCCACTTGATCTGGTGACCCTGGCTTTCTTTGCTTCAATTTTCTTTTGTTTTAAATGGATTTTCTCTGCTTTGACATCAGTTTGTGCATTTATATAATTAAACTAGATGTATGACTTTATATATATAATTATTATCATTATTGCATTTGTGTTAATTTTGGTGTGTATGTGTGTGCTTTTTTTCTTAAATAATTTTTTAACAGTTTGTAGTTTAACATTGTGGTGTTTGCCTTTCTTTTTCTTTCTTTTAACCTTTCTTCTTTTTTCTTTTTTTCCACCCAACTTTCTTTGTCGCCTTGGGTTGGGGTTTCAATTCATAACCATTCATGCATGCTTTTCAAAAATTGGAGATGGTGTGGCAGGTTAAATGGTTTCCTGTATAATTTTTTTTTGGTCTGCTTTGAAGTGTGTTAAATTGGCACCAAATCCTCTTTTTGGTTTCACATTGCAGGTATTTTATCTGTAGTAATGCTCGGTGCATTCTATAGCACATCACCTGGCTTGGTTTGTGTTCTGTACCATTTTGTGTTCTGTACCATTTTCGTAGTGCTCCACCACTGCCAAGTAACCCTCCTGGCCAGATCAATAGAGGGGCCAGCATGAATCACCCCAAAACGCCTTTGTTCTTGGCTAATAATGCCGTAGTGCTCTTTTGTTCTGTTAGTGTTAGTGGTTGTTGGCCTGGATATCATTGTCATTGATCAGATAGATCTATTTTTATTTCAGGTATAATTGCTCTGATGCTTGGAGATTTAGACAGATACTGTTTTGTTACTTGACATTAGTAATTTTGCATTTGGATTGGAACAGTTGTTAATGTAGGATTGTATTTTATAATTCTGTATGATTTGAGGTTCTTAGACATTCATTTTGATAAAAGTCATTTGCACATTTCAGCTTCATTACAAATACTGTCTGGCTTTGTGTGTGTGTTGTTGGCTTTTGGGGTGGTGGTGGTATTAAGGTTGACTATATAAATCTAGCTCAAAAGGAGCGTGTTCCTCATCATGGTACCAAGAGCAAAATGTGTAATTAACTGTAATTACTGCATAACTCAGAAAGGGCAGAAGTGTAACAACAGGGCTAGAGTAACTCTAATTGCGTTTTGCAGCTTATTCACCAGCAAAGACTGCAGTGCAGTGGGATTATATACTCTTGTGAAAAACTGCTTCTGTGAGTTTTTACCACAACTGTTGGCCATGTGTGATCCTTGAGTCTTTTTAAAGAGAGAGAGAAGAAAGAAAAGAAAAAAGTGGAAGGAAAAAGCAATAATTCAGCTGAGATCAAGGCCAGGTGTGAAAATAGGTTGCCAGCTGAATTGTGCATGCATTCTTTGCTGGTGATGATTGCAAGAACTTTGTGTTTGATCCAGTGAGGTGTATATGAATGGTTTGTTGTTGTTTTTTTGGGCGGGGGGGGGGGGGGGGGAGTTCACGCCACTGCCGTTATATTGTGGTGTAAAAAAAAAAGAGAGAGAAAGTGGCTCTTGTGGTGTACTATACCCTGTTTTTTTAATTTATTTTTTATTGTTGTTTCTCTCTCTCGTTTTGGGGGGATGGGGGGGCGGGGGTTACAGAGAGAGAGAGATGCATTCCAAACCACCTTCAGTCCAATCATTTTGGCACATCGGATTACCCCCACGTTCTACACTTTTCAGATCACACTGGGCGAAAGCAGCATGATGGACCCAGCGTCTCACGCTCAGGTGAGCGGGGGTGGGGTGGTTACCAATGGAACCACCTCCCCTGTAGTGGGGCTTCAGGATGACGGCACCAGCAAGACCAACCTCATTGTCAACTACTTGCCGCAGACCATGTCTCAGGACGAAATCCGCTCTCTGTTTGCTTCCATTGGCGAACTGGAATCGTGTAAACTCATACGGGACAAACCTACGGGTAAGTCGGACAAGAGTTCATGCGTATGATTCAGATGTTGTGTACATGTAATTGTTATATGAATGACGTCCTGGATGATGCTTTCTCTCTCTGTCCTCTCCCCAACCGCTTCCCCCTCCCCTCACCACCACCACCACTTCGTACACGTGCATTTTTTCTTCCGTTCAAATGATGAAGGTGGTCCTATTTCCATAGATCTGTGGCAATGTTGTGACGTTATATTTATTAATTTGGTAGCCCCGTGTTCCATTTCTTGTACCACAGCAAGCTATAATGATTAGTAAAAACTGTAAGATGATTACCCTCCACCACCCCACCCCCAATCGATTAAAAAAGGAACGGGGGAAAAGAGTCCTAGTGTCCTGGTGATTACACCTTTAGCCTTCAAAACTGTGACAATTTAGCCGGCAGATAAAAGGGTGCGACTTTTATTTTAGCTGGCAGACAACTCCTAACCATTCAGCGTTAAGTATGATCTTCCTGGAGTAGGCCCGTGTGTTATTGTGTTAACCTCAGGATCCGATCACCCTCAAAGCCCCTGAGCGTGGTGTACAAACCTTGGCCGTAAATGTTTGGTGTCTTATCCCGTCCTATTAGAAAAGGTAGTCGTACCGTACTCGCCTTTCCTTTCTTTCCCGGCTTAAACAGGGAGTTGAAAGCGTGTTGTAACAAAGGAACAAACGCGTTCAGTTTAGCCTCACCCCACATCACCCCCGACGCGTGCGCCGGGTGGGTGGGAGTTCCAGCCACGCGGAACGGGGGGGCGGGGGGGGGGGGGGGGGGGGCGAGTTGTTTTTGTCCTCATACTTGTCGACGTAACGATGTTACAGGCCACCTTTTCTGTGTCCCGTGCACCCCTTTCAGTCCCCCTCCCCACCTTTAGTTTGAGCGACTGAACAGTCTCTCTCTCTCTCTCCCCCCCCCCCCCCCCACCCCACCCCAGCCCAGGCCTTTTCCCTCCTTTTCGCGGGGACAGCTGGCCCAACACCTAGAGATCAGCTTCAGGCGTGGTGAAGCAGCTGCCGGCGATATTGTTCTGACTTCCCGGCACAGGCACACTCGGGGTAGAATGGGAAACGGGGAGGGAGTGGAAGGGAGAGCATGTTGAGACTTGAATTTCGTGTTGTTGTTTTTTGCGTTGTAAAGTGTATTGCCACAATCTTTAAAGCGCGAATACTTTGCAACGGTACCCAGCGGTTTTCAGACGCACGTATTGGCATGTCAGTTTTGGACCAACTTGCGTTGATTTTCTACTTTCTAATTTTAATAAACTATGAAGATTTCCAAAACTCTGTTGATTCTGTTTGTCATGACATACCGCGGCTTGTTAGCGTCTGAAACGGGGTACATGAAAAGTAAAAGAAGGCAATAAAAAGAAAAGAAAAAAAAGTGATACTCATCTATCATGTTAATCAGCTTTCCTGTTTTAGATACAGAGTGCAGCTGTTTTCAAAAAAAGAAAAAAAAGAAAAAGAAAATATAAAGAACGAAGGTAAAACATCGTCTTTTGCAAAGAAAAGGGGCAGGTGTGCTTGTCAGTCTAGAATTCAGTATCGAATTCTCATCCAGTGATCAAGTCTACATCGTTTTGCTTTAGCCGCCCGAAGAGAACACAAGCCGTGATACATACATATGATAACGATGTATAATTTCACCGAGTTGCCTCAGTCTTTTCAGTCTTATTACGACTATCTTGGGTACATAACCACATCCAAAACCCTTTGAACAGCTGGATAACAGTAACACTCCCCCATTAGATCTAGGTTCCAGTAATGTTTCTGTTTTCTTTTTAATGATGTTCACAGTGCACCATTTTGGGGCCTGGCCTACGTCGTCATTTTCCGGCACTTCCATTGAAAACATCCGTCGTAGGATACTGCCAGTGCATGAATAAACCGAGAATACAAAGCTTTCAAAGTTTCTCACTGTTAATTAAGTCTCTGGTAACTCAGTATGTACAACAGCTTTCCGTGGTTCTGATACTGTCAGCAATCCTGCCGTCTTTCTGCCTTTGCTGTTTATTCAGCTTTATTTTTTATAGTCCCCATTACTTCCTTTTCCAACATAAAAAACAAAAACAAAAAATAGCAACTGGCGCGTGTCATGAACAATGAGAGTCACTCGCGGTTGATTCATTGTGCGATATTTATTTGCTTGGTACGACTTCCGAGCGAGGGAGACTATAGGCGTTTGCTAATCAAGTACGCGTCTCACTCTATTGCAAACAGAAGAGACTGCCTCAGTTCCAGCCGTCTGGTCTGTATGCATCAGTGCCTGCCATCTGGCCTGTACAGCGGACAGGGAGGGGGGGGGGGGGGGTCAGTAACTATTTTAATAATTGATTGGGGAGACCGTGTTGCTACAGTAGAGCACAAGCTGCCGCACATCAGTGTTGAGGGTAGAACATTGTGTTGGGCTAAGCACGCCACTCCAGTATGTCACATTTCTAACCCTCTCTCCCGCCCCCCACCCCTCCCTCTCTCTCTCCCTTTCTTCCTCTTTGTCTCTCGCCCTCTCTCTTCGCCGGCGATGCCAGATCAATAACTGGCTTGTCCATCAGGGGAATTGGTTACACAAGGATTGAACGCCCCAGTTCTGAAAATACCGAACAACACGGCTAGCTCTCCTCAGTCCCGCGCCTGCCTCGCTTCTCGGAGACTTTCACTCCACATCATTGATCGGAATGCGGGGCAGACACGGTGCTAACCGGGAGACAAGAAATATTGGACACACCAGTCGACGCTAGACCTGCAGGGGGAAGGGAGTTGGGGGGGGGGGGGGTACTGAACGAAAGACTGAGCCGAGTGTAACCGTTGTGAGATGGGCTAAAAAAGAAAAGAATAACTAGGAAAGAAAGGAACACCGGGCCGTGGGAGGGGATGGATTTGACTGGATTAAATTTTAACTGGCAGCTAGACTATTTCTGGAAGATGAACTGAAATGAACAGAACCAGACCGTCCAACATGGCGCCGGACAGCCCTTGGCCTATGGTATCTTTGAACGTGGTCTAGCTGGCCCATGGTTTGTCATTGTGGCGGCATCATTCTTCCCATTTACGCCTTTGTCCCACAAGTCGTGACAGCATACTTTTTCTTCCTTGCAAGTTTTGCCCGTGGCTGGTTGTGACAGAGCATTCTTTTTTCCGCACTGTCCCCACTTGCCGCCCCTTTTTGTTGGTGACAGAGCAGAACATCCCGTCTCGGAGCATGGCATCTCAGTTGCTAGTTATGTCCCATAGTTGTGACAGCACCCTTCGTCCTCGTTTTATCCGATGGTTTGTTGTGACAGAGCCCCCCTTTCTTGAACGGTTGAAATACCTTCCTGGTTCTGTGTTATGGTTTGCTGTGATAGAGCACCCTTGTTGCTAATTTTTCCCCATTATATACTTTGTAACAGAGCCTCCGTCTTTCGTAGTTTGCCCCATGTTACATGGCGTCCTTCCTATAGTTTTGTCACAGGCGTAATTCATTGTAGCAGAGCTCCTTATCCCTTGGTTAGTTGCGAGAGAGCACTGTTCTCCTGTAGCCGTCGAACCAAAAACGAATCAGTAAAACATTGTCTGACAATGCCAGCTGTGCTGCCGGGAAACGAGCGACTCCTTGCATGCTGAAACCGCCTTTGTGTAATTTGTAGAACACTGAAAGAGATTCTCTGAGGTCTTTTAAGTGAGTATTTTGTGGACAAAAGGACGGCGTCGTTTTACTGATGAGTTATGACACTTTTAACAAAGTCCTACTGAGTTGTGTCATATTAAGTTTGTATCTAGACGGGAATCTGGGTGATCATCGCTTTATTTACTTTCGTTGTGAGGTGGAAGGAGGCGGGGAGCTGACACAGTTTAAGTCTCGTGGGATTTAAAAGGGAGTGGATGAATGTCAGATGTTCATGGGCGAGAAAAGAGTAGAGAATTTCTATGATCAGACAGTAAATGAATGTGTTTTGAAGAAGCTTAGAGGAGAATCAAACCGTTCTTAATGGGATCTCTGTATAGGCTTTTCTGTGCGTTTTTCTTCTTAAGCTACTTGCCTGTTACTTTTTCTTGGCTATTTTAGGCAGTTGGCATGGCAACATGATAACTTAAGAGGCGGCATTGTATTCCTCGGCAGTGTTTTTGAAGCTTGTTTGCCCCTGGTGTAAAATTCAGGGACAGAAATCTGTCACTTGTGTACAAAGCAAAGTGAAAAGTCAGAGAATGTGCTATTGTCGGACTTGTTTCTTTGTTACTGTTGTCTTCTCGTCGGCGGCTATGCTGTCCACCATTACTCGTTTTCATTGTGTGTTGTTGTTTTGGGGCTGTGGCATCACCCCCCCCCCCCCTCACCCCCCCCCCCCCCCCTTCTCGTTGCTTGCTTGCTCTCTCTGAACACACAAACGAGCGCATCAGTAGTCAGTGGCATACACATACCACGCACTGGCTGGCGCGCGCGCACATGCAGTATGCTGGGTTATTAGAAATGGTCGCTGAAGCGTTCAGGACCATCTGCGGCATTCCACCAACTCGCATTGTTGGAGCAGGCAGATGGAACAAAGGTCGGTAGAAGTAACAGCTGGGGCAGCCATCAGCTGATCCGTCCGTATATATTCTCCCGCTGTCAGTTTCTTGTTGCCGTGATGCCACCAGGGGGGAGGGGGGGGGGGATTATGGACGATCATGATTAACCTAGACTGTATGCGTGCAGCTTCAGTATGACGCTTTGTGCAGTGTTGGCATGCCACCCACCCCCACCCCCACCCCACCCCACCCCACCCCACCCCACCCACACACACACGCACACACATACAGGCACTAGCACACTGACACTATGATACACATACACACACACACACACACGCGCGCGCGCGCGCGCGCTCAGTCACGTCTCTTCACAAAACGTCCCGTCAGTAAGATTCTTGCCAGACTGTCGGTGGCAACCGACTCGGTCAGAGGTCTGCGGCCTCGCCCGGTGCAACTCCTGTGTTGTTAGAACTAGGTTTTTGCCTAGCTGTTGCCAAAACCATTAAGATTATTTTGTCAGTCACTGAGTCAAGGTACAGGCTGCAGCGCTTGGGAAGAAAAGAATAGGTTTTCTGTGTAGAGAGTCGGCAAACGCCTTACTGCCATCGGTCTAGCCCGAGTGAGCCGCCAACCCCCGACATAACTGGTCGGCATTCAGAAAAGATACTTTTGTTTTGCCTCCCTTCCTTCCTTCGACATGGAACCTAATAGCCTGAGCATTCCTGGATCGCTCGTTCCAGATCTTTCCTCTGGCACTTTTTTGAGGGGGTGGGGGGAGGGGTGGCTTCCAGTTCCAACGACTGTTGCCGTGTGGGAAACGCCAGTCTGCCCCTAAGAGACACCCTGGAATGAAAGGCTGTTTTTGCAGTGTTCTTTAGCCCCATACTTTTTCTTTTCCCGTCTGCTTTGGCCTGTCTGTTTGTCGACACGGTGCACCTAATTGTGTTGCTTGCTGCACATATGTATTGAGAGACAGAGAGAGAGAAAGTGAAGATGGAGGATGTTGAGACTTGATGAGGGTGCGGAAGGAGGTTGGATGTGTGGCACGTGCTGCCGCGTGTTGAGGTAGCCGGCTACATGTCAGTAGCCGTGTCAGTCGAGATGAGTCACCAGTTGCCACGGTGTATTTATTGACACTGACTGGTTTTTCTGACCCGGCTGAACTCCTCGGGTTGATATACTTTTTTTTCTTCATTTTTTCATTTTGACATTGTGATGTTATTTTATGTCTTTTTTTTTAATTCTTTTTTTTTTTTCCTTGCTAGGGTCTGTCAGCGTTGGCTGCATGTATAGTTGGTTCCTTTTCCCCCCTCTTCCTCCATCAGTCCTCCCCACATCATGACTAGCAACTGTTTTTAAATCCGTCCAGCTGAGCCTTTGTGACGACTGGGTTAACTGGCAGCTGAAGGGTTACAACAAAACTGTGCCTGTAACACTGATATTGGTTTTCATGAATGAATGTGACAGGGTGACGGTGGAGGGACAGCAACCAGCCGACAACCATAGTGCTAGCTACAGTGACATGACAGAAAAGCTTAAGGAGCCACCCAACGACCGTTCTTTTCATTTCCTTGTTCTTTTGTTCCAGAATTTTCAGTGAACGGGCGCGCTTCTCATGGTATGGCTCCTCGCACGACTAAACCCCCCACCTATATATATATATATGTGTACTGCTCATTTACAAATAACCAGAACACTCACGCAAGGCTAGCCAAACACTTTCTCTACTAAAACTCCGTAGATGACTCTAGTATCAGCCAGCTTTCTTGCTGGTGACAGTGTGACCTCGAGGAGGTCGTCATGGTGTCTGTTTTGTGGTCCCAAAGGGAATATTGCTTACTGGAAAGAATTAGTAGATGGCAGAAAAATTGAATGTAAAAATAATGATTTTGACTGTTCCATTGTCGCATGCTGAACAACCTTCGAATTTGAGAAACATAATTTTGCTGTAGACGATTGAAATCCAAAAACTAGTGGGGAAATATAGCAGTATCCTGCAGAGAATTGAAATCCAGACGAAATAAGTAGCACAGTCATCGAACGATCAGGGTCTCACACCATTTTCTGGAGGTGTTTTTTCGTTTGTTTGTTTGTTTTGGTGTGCAGCACAATCGGGACACGAATACTGAGTATGACACAGATTTTTATACTTTTTGATTCAGTCGGAATCGTACAAAAGTGCGTATTATGATGTATTCATATGTCGGACTTGCTAGCCCAACTCGTTTTCTATCCGGATCGGTCTGATGGACGCCCTGTCACGAGGGGGTCATCATCGTATCTGGTCGCCGGTGAAGACACACAGTGCTTTTAAAAGTAAAATCAGAGGGCAAAGCTCACAGAAGTGGTTGTGTGTTAGCATTGTGTGCTTTTAAAAGTAAAGTCAGAGGGCAAAGCTCACAGAAGTGGTTGTGTGTTAGCATTGTGTGCTTTTAAAAGTAAAGTCAGAGGGCAAAGCTCACAGAAGTGGGTGTGTGTTAGCATTGTGTGCTTTTAAAAGTAAAGTCAGAGGGCAAAGCTCACAGAAGTGGTTGTGTGTTAGCATTGTGTGCTTTTAAAAGTAAAGTCAGAGGGCAAAGCTCACAGAAGGGGTTGTGTGTTGGTTTTGAACGGACATTCTTGTTTCTCGCATCGTTGTAGAGGACAGGAGGGGTAGCCAAGAAGTTTGCACCTTCCAGTCACATTTAGCATTTAGTTTCGATCAGTTCGAAAATCAAAAAGACAAACACGAGAACTAGCAGAATGGCATTTTCGTACGATTAGGTGCAGAAAAGGCAGTCGCTTTTGTTGTATATTATCAAAGAGAGGAAAGATACACGATGGCTGGCAGAGGTTGTGTACATATGGCATCAGATTATCATCTGAAATTGCAATCAAATCGTCATCTTGACAGGACCTCCATGCCGCCATTTGTGTTTTGTAGTATCCCATTTTCAAGTAGATTGAGTATTCTGTTATTCTTTTGTAGTGTAACCTATGGTTTTTGTGTGTGGTGGTCTTCTGTTGCTGTTCTTTCACCTCAGTGACTCGCAAAACGTGCAACTGCCATGTACCTCAGCTCCTGTTGATATCGTCTTTACTGTTGTCAGTAATTTATGTAAATGGAAGTATGCACATTGTGGTATCCATGCCTGCAGTTAGGTATCAGAAAACCGCTTGGTGTGTGTGTGTGTGTGTGTGTGTGTGTGTGTGTGTGTGTGTGTGTGTGTGTGTGTGTATTCGTTCTATGAAGAAAGATCATGCACGACACAGACTTCAGAATCTGATGACGGCGAGTCTTACCTTAGGGTGTGCAGGTTAGCGATTGTGGCCAGTTACAATATGATGTGGCTCCTGAAGTGTCACTCGGAAAGTCCCCTACCTCTAGTGCGCACGCACAGGCAAAAAACACACATCAGTCGCGTCACTGGCTGGCGGAAGGTTAGGAAAAACTGATGAAGTTGAATGGACCGGCGAAGCAGAAGTCGTCCTGACACAGTAGACATAGCTTGCAAAGGTACTTTTTTATTTTCTCCAGGCCTCGAAGAGGAAGCTTTAGCGTTCTGGATTTTTAGCAGAGGAACCTTTTAAAATTTCGCGCAGGTGGGAGAGTGGCACAGAACTGAAAAACAAGAGAGAAAAAAGGTGCAACAGCCAGAGATAGCTCACTGAATCTTGGCTCGATATTTGCAGGATTTATTGTCACGCTATGTCTCCGTCTCCGGGTAGTTCTCGGAATGAAAGGGAATACTTCACGCACAGTTCAAAGCCCCAGGAAGAGAAGAGGATAAAGTATGACAGTGAGAGTTGAGATAGTTCTGGTGGCACTGACTACCGGCTTGAGAGACTGCAGGTTTAAATTGTTGTGGCTAGTCCCCCATCTCCCAGGTAGGGTGTGTGGATCGGTTGCTGCCAGCAGGCGGGCTGTCCATCACCACAGAGCGGTTTATCGCCCCCGCTACAAGGTGTTATCTGTCGCGAGTGATAAGCTACCGTGGTGTACTCCGCCACCCCATTATTGCCAAGTGCCCGGAATCGGCAAAACGCCCGCACGCCCTCAAAACTCCCCAGACTGCTTGCATGCATCCACTTCACTCCTAGCTCGGAGAGGTGCTGCCTCCCGCCCACCTCCCCTTTGCCCTCGTTCCCTCCCGGCCGATAACTGCCGATTTTTTCTCTCCCCTTTCTGCCGGAGATTCCCAGGTTTGTTGGTTCTAGCGCCTCCATCCTGAAGCTGTTTGGGTGGGAATTAACTGCACATGCATGCATGTGCCCTTCGGGTGGTGGCTGCTTGAAACTGTTCATTCATGAATCCTTGTTTAGCCGCGTCGTGCCGTGTGTATGTGTGTGCGCATGTGAGTGTGTTTGTGTTAGCCAGGGATGGGCGACATAACTGCTCAGTGATTCACTGACTTCTCAGTATTGATCGGATTGCCACCAACAAAACAGACTTCTTACAACCCCTTCTACTCAGTGTTAGCTTTGACTAAGACTGCGTGACTTATGTGGCTTAACTGACCTTGAACCTCAGTTTTCTTTCTTTCCTCTATTTATTGAATGATGGTACGTCCGTGCTTCCCATGTCGGATACAGTAAACAAGAATATAATTATAAACTTCGACATAATTATGTGTTGCCGAGTTGAATATACTTCTGACGAACTTTCAGTCCATCCTGTAAATTTGATAGCTTCCTCCCTTCCTTCCATCCTTCCGAGTACCATCCTTTCTTCCATCCCTCTCCTTCCCGCTTCTTTGGTCCTCCCTTCCGTCCTTCCTTTACTGGATGAGATTTTAATTTTACAGATTCGTTGCAAACACGGAACAGTTGAGGTCTTAAACTAAAGCAAATGCGGGCTTTTCCCAGAGGGTCGGTCCGACCAGACCCCACTCAACGGCAGAGTTTGCAGTTATTTGTCTTATATAATCAAATGTGTGCTCGGCTGTCTGATTCATGCAGTCAGTCTTTTACGCCTGTCTGAGCTGTATAATAATTGCAATCCACTGTGGGTGCCTGGAATAGAGCAAGAGAGCTGATTGTGTGTAGGTGTAGTGCAGTGAGGGAAAGAGGGAGACATATGGTCCTGGCAGGTTTAGTAGTGTAGTTCACCGTGTGCATCACACTGGAAACTGCTGTAGATAGGCTGTGAGATCTAGCAGAAAGTGTACAGCCATTAGAGAGGGAACGGCGGCTGAGCAACTGTGGCATGCAACACTGACTTTTGCTGGGTCTGAATGACATATCATTATCAGTTAGAAACTTAGAAAAATGACCTAGCTGTACTAAACTCAAAGATGGTTGGTAAATTTCGCCCGGTACAAAGTATTGCATTGACGGCCCCTTTTTAGGCCTCGGCGGCTGGCAATATTATCATTGTCTGTTCAGTGTGATGATGTTACACTTGCTACTTAAAGTCTTTCGACTCCAGGATCAGTATTGCTAAGGTATCTTCTGTGTTGTCCTCCCACCATCCTCCCGCCCTTTCCCACTGGTGGGGCTGCTTGGGGCCCCTTGGCATCTGAGGTAACACACCTTTCCGGCTCCACATGTTACGGTGTCTGTGCATGCGTTGTAATACGTACATGTGTATAACAAACTGACCAAAATATCGGCTCTTTCTTGGCTGTCGTATTTGATTTCGCAAATGTTACCTTGTACAGTAACCAGACCGTGCTCACGAAGCTTTTATCTGAGCGGCGGTATGGTGATCTACACATAGCCGAGCAGCTGTAGCGACGGGAAGCTGTAGATACACACTAACACGAAGTATGTATGCTGTGAGAGGCTCTTCTTTGAAGTTGTTGACGATGCCGCGTCTGAGCTATGCATCGTGGGCATTATTTGGCCGGGATGCTATTGATTACACAGTCGATGCTTCTGATAAAGCACAGGCGAAGCACCGGTGTATGTGTGCAATTATTCCATCAGCCTTCTCAATTTGGATTTCATTAGACGAGCTGAAATTGGATTTCGTGATTAGGAGGAATAGGATTGCCGTGTTTTCGATAAACTGGGTTGAAAGTAGACTCGTCATTAGGGTTGCAGGTTGGCTTCAGGCAAGTTATATGAGTCTGCCGGCGTAATGAACAGCGTAAAGCCGTTCATCTGGCCGGCAGTTCGATCGGCCATTGCACAAGTACAGCATCGTTGGAAATGCGAAGATAGCATTTTAAGTCTCAAAAAGTTTCATCGTCGACTAAATTAAAAATTTGTGCAGTTATCAAGTACCTGCAGAAAGGCACGCACATGACACTAATAAGTTGTAATTTTAGCTTCTATTGAAAGTAAAAACGTATCTTGACTTTCCAGAAACCTTGCAGCCTAGCGTAACTTTCCCAGGTCACCAGTTAACCGAGACTGGTCTTTAAATTTTGCACGGTAGTCAGTAGCTTCTCTTAAGGTTTACGTATTTCAAATACTTTAGTTCCAATGACCTTTATCTTGTTTCAGTAATACAGCAGCAATAGCATAAAGTGAAATCTCTCTCTCTCTCTCTCAATTTTTCCGATCGAGTTCTAATTTTGTAAGATTGTTGTGGAGAAGCTCACATGTATGTAATAAGTAACGGTGCTTAACACGTCCATACAAACCATAAGGCATATTAGGGACGGGGACACGTATTTAATGCGCTTTGTGACAGCTGTGTGTATTCAAGAGAAGAGCTTTATCAGTTTATTTCTTGCCAGGAGAGAACATAATAGTAGCTTCCTGTCTGTACTAATATCGCAACTTTCTAGAACAAAAGGTTGTCTTTAGCTTTTCTGGTTCGTACCAGTTTTTAACGACCCTGCTCTGATTTTAAATCTATGGTAAAGTACTAACATGGAACGGAAAGCTGTATCGTCATTTTGAACAGGAGTCGTCTGAGGATTTGTAGAAGAGGATATAAGAGTATTGCTTTCGTGTAACATTCGCACTTAGGATAAGCATCGAAGAAGACATGAAAGTAGTGAAAGTGATACTTACATTCCGTCTGATGGTACTGGCACGAATAAAATTGCAATCATTTCACATCAGTCAATGCCTGTGAATTGGGGGTCGACTTTAAAAACAACATTCAGAACAAATTAACGATCAGCAAAACAGACGTAAATGACGAAAGTAAGTTGTTTTTTTTTTACACCCAGTCAACCTGGAAAGTTACATCAGGGCGAAAAACAACAAAATAATACACGAAACATGTTCAAATTACGTCCTTCACGAAGAGAACGATGAACAAGTGAAAGATGTAGCCATTTTCAGCCCCGGCCGTCCTATTACAATAAGATTTCTGTCAAACTGTATTATAAATAATAATTATGAAGACGTGATTGCTGATAGTTCCAGCCAGTGTTATTTTCTAAACCTTGAAAAGAGTATAATTATTTCACAATACAAACGTAGCAACCTCTTGACTTTGCTAGAATATTTTTCGTCCATCCTGCGGATTTTGGTTGACCTTAACCGTTCAACCAAAGTAGTTTTGTGGTTCACATTTTGTACCAGGCTGCGTCATATATGACGGCTTAAACAGATGGTTTTTTGTTTTGTTTTTTGTTTTGTTTTTGTTTTGTTTTTTGCAACAATATGGATTATAAAGAGGAGAGGAGTTAGTCTGATGGTGATAATAATGAATATTCTCAGCATCTCGTCTTGGAATGAACCCGCATTGCCGTCATGCATGGGGTTTGAGGCCTTTCGCTAATAAACGCTAGCTCGTCAGGTGCGAACTGCACCAGTAACGGTAACAGACGCATTGTATTGATGTGAAACGGCCTGCACACCTGTGTGTGCTAAACTAATAAATGCGTGTGTGTCGAGTTTACCCGTTTACCCACGGGTAAACTCGACAGCTATGGTGTAAATCTGTGCTGTACTGTAGTGCACGCATACGCATATGTATCAAAAACGACGGTCTGACATTTGGTCATTTGGAGCATTTAATACTGAGAAACACACACACACACACACACACACACACACACACACACACACACACACACACACACACACACACACACCCCCCTAAAATGTGTTAGGCGGTTTGCAGTGAAGCAATAGTTGGGTACGTACGTATCGTGGGAGGGTTTCTTAAACATGATGAGTAACGCAGGTGAGATAAACAGAGACCGAATCCCCCCCTCAACCCCACCCCACCCCCTTCCCTCCCTGGCCCCTGCCCTGCTTCTCCTCCTCTTCCTCCTCCTGTTCCTTCTTCTCTTTCTTCACCTTCTTTACAATAATGCAATATCGGGAAGTCTCTGCTTTGGTGATAGGAGTGCTGATGATTTTCTTCTTCGTTTGTAGACTTGAACATAGGTCTTGTTTCTTAATCTTTGTTGCCATTGTTTTGGTTACAGCTGTACGGGGTGGGGACTCACTGTTTGCTTTAATGGTATCAGAGGGTTCTACTGAAAATAATCTTGTCTTCAGCTTTATTTAACATTTGCTTTAACTTGTACATTGGCGTTAAACATCTATTGCTTTCATGTCCACCAGTGTGGTAGTTTAGATGTCTGTTCATTTACTATTGTGTTTTGTCAGATTTTGTGTAAAGTGTGCAACACGCAGAATTTGCACAAGGGTCTCCCCCCTCCGTCCATTTTAGGGACGGATTTCATTTGGCCATTTTCTTCTGTTCCAGGTCAGAGTTTGGGATATGGGTTTGTCAACTACAAGCGAACAGAGGACGCAGAAAAAGCAATAAACACATTGAACGGGCTGAGGTTGCAAAACAAAACAATAAAGGTTGGTTTTCATCGCCTGTCAGTCCCCTCTCACCTCTCCTCCTTTCCCTTTTGATACACGGCAAAATGGTAGCATAACCTTTTAGTTCAGTCTCACTAGATTTTTAACATTTTATTGTAATTGCATCATATTATTTTAGCATATAATTTGTTTTGTTAATTTGGTAATGGGACTATTTGCATCATATGTATGTATCTCTTGTTTGTTTGATTTTTAAAAAATTATTATATTTTCATTCTTTGCATTAAAAACGTTTAAATCAAAATGATTTTAACCAGTAGATTTGTTTTTCCTGAGCAGTTCTGTCATTTTTATAGTCCTTCAACATAATTTTTAGATTGCATTCTTTTTCATTACCACTTGTTATTTGATGTTGCCAAGTATACGTATAATTTGTTGTATACATGATAGATAATTATGTGTGCGTAATAAGTTTACACTTTGTGCGGAAGTCAAGAAATGGAAACCACAGCTCCAAGTCCAAATAGTCAGTGAAGGGTGGATTTTACGTTTTCCTCATTTGACCAAAGTGCTATAATTTGATTTTTCTTTCTACAGTTTGCTTGAGGAATGTGGACTCTGTCTTTTGTTTTGAACCGTTTCCCTGCCTCATTGTTTTGTTTCAGTTTTTCGAGTTCTATTGGAGTTTTACTTTTGACAGTTTGCTGTTAGTTTTCGTTTTGATGATGATTTCTCTCTCTCTCCCCCTCTGTCTCTCTCCTCTCTCTCTCTCTCTCTCTCTCTCTCTCTCTCTCTCTCTCTCTCTCTCTCTCTCTCTCTCTCTCTCTCTCTCTCTCTCTCGCTCTCTCTCTCTCTCCATGTTTTTGTTTTTTTAACTGGCCTGAAGGAACTGGGTTGAGTCGAGAGTATGGAGAAACACTGTTTTGACCGTTTTTGATTGACCTCTCGCTTTTCGCCAGATAGCTCCGCCCACTTAGACAAGACAGCACGACGTGTGTTTGAACTCGCGCTTCGAACTGCGCAGACCCAAAGTGCTATATTGTTTTTGAAAACAACACGGCAACGTGCTTTATTTCCATCATAATGGTGCTTGGACACTTGTTGGCTCGTTGTCTAAGGAGGTGTGCTTGCACGCAGGCGCTCACTGGCTAAAGCTCACCCGTCAGTCAGGGTGGCGAGAGGTCAATAACCATTATTATGGACGTTCCATTCTATTAACCTAGCTCAATGTCGGGTGCTGCTGTTGCTTTATATATATATATAAAACAGCTGCTTGCAAATTTCTGGGTCTAAAATCTTTCGCAGCATAAAAATCGCGCGAGTCGTTCCTCCTCACATCAGCATCCGTAGTGATAACCGCCATTGAGCTTTATCCGTTCATACCAATTTGGCAGACTCAGCCCCCCCCAGGTCGCAGCTGTGCTGGAAAAGTTCAAATCAAAATTGTATTTTCATCAAGTTCTGATTTTACTGAGCACTGATTTCAAGCGAAATTGTAATATGCATGGACAAGATTATGCACAAAATGTTTTGTGTGACTTTGGTTTAAGGGACGTATTTGACGCTTTTCCAGCGTGCAACCGGCCGCCCACTGCAAATGCCTGTTAACGCTGGCTCTTTCTCAGCGACTGTTCAAGAACATATTTTTGGCACTTTACATGACAAGAATAGCCATTGAGCTTTACACTTCTGGTGTAGTTTATATTACCTTCACCCACTCAGTTTCATTGTCACAGCGACGTCCCAAAAGTCGAGATGAAAGTTGCGTTTTCTCAGCAAGTTTTAACTCGAATGAGATCAGACTTTGTATAGTTGTTAATACTTGGGAAAATTGCTTTACGCATGCGCTTACGGGAGATACTTCACACGTCTCTGGTCTTTGCACGCACGCACGCACGCACGCACGCACGCACGCACGCACGCACGCACGCACGCACGCACGCACACACACACACACACACACACACACACACACACACACACACACGAATAAATATTGGTGCTTGGACGTTCACTGTTGTGAGACACCTAGGTCTCTCAGTTTTGCACGGTGGTGACCTTAAAGTTTATGGAGCTTTCATTCGTTCATGCCGGTTCCGACTGATGCTATAACGTGAGTTTGAAAAAGACTGAAAGTTGCATTGAGAAGATCTGAAACATACAGGAGAAATAATGGATCATTTATCCGAGTCCAGAGAAATGGATAAAGAAGCTACCACCACCACCTCTCCCACGCCCACCCGTTTCCCAAGCTATACAGCCAGAAACTTGCAGTTTGGAGTTAATTTGCTTCCGGCTCAGCTACTGACGCCACGTATTGTTTGCATTTTGTATGGGTGGAGCAGAAGAGCTAAACGTTTTTCCAATGTTTGGCTGTACATGTACAGTAACCGCATTTGTATTTTAAAATAATGTTTTAAAATGCTGCTTGTCGTCGTCTGAAGTCCAGGAAAACGTCTGAAATGATTTTGCAGCCTTATACGACAATACTGATGTTGATGCAGTTTTTTTGCCGTTAGATCTCTGCTATTTCTCTGCAGAATGTAGGCATGCAACCCAAAGAGTAAAAAATCGTTTTTGAATTTCAACCAGTTACTTTGGCCGCTTTTTTTTTTCTTTTCTTTTTTTCTTCCCCTTTCATTTTTTCTCTCCATACATTGTATATTTATCTTTCTATTAGTCCATGTTTATTTTTTTTATTTTTTTATTCATGTTTATTTTTCGATTTTTCTTTTTTTCCCCCGGTATTTTTATTCATGTTGATTTTTTTTCTTTCCCCCGGTTCCTTTTTAATTTGTAAATTTGTTTACTTCTATTTTTTTTATTTTCTGGATATTATTTTTATTTACCTGTTATTCTTTCCTTTACCTGTCCTCGTTGTTTATTAGTTTGTTTACCATTTTGTTTTGCATTTTTACAAATCTTTGTTGATTTTCAGGTATCTCTTGCTCGACCAAGCAGTGAGAGCATTAAGGGAGCTAACTTGTATATTAGTGGCTTGCCAAAATCAATGACACAGTTGGACTTGGAGAATCTCTTTTCTCAGTCTGGGAATATCATTACTTCAAGAATTCTATATGACCAAACTACAGGTACCTTATTTTGAAATTTCGATTACACCTTTGTATGCCGCATTGCTGCGATACACGTCTTGATACATCAGACCCTTCTTGGCGCAGTGTTTCCCCCCATCTCCCCGTTCCCAATTTACCCCCTCGCCCCCTCCCCCTCGAAGCATAAAACCTGCCTTGCTTTTTTGTTTGGGTTTTACCAACCTATTTTTTGGTTCATTATGTTGATTCATTTCTACTTTTGAGTTTCATTACATCTAACATCTGCACTTTTGGGCATCTTAGACTCTGAATTGAAGAGGATGATCTTGAAGATGATTTAAGTTCGAATGCAGAGGGAGAGAGAGAGAAGGGGAAAAAATGCGAGGAATCAAAATTTTTGCGGGCAGAGAACATGTGTGTACTGAAGAGGGGCGACAAAGAAAGGCTGATGTATCGAAAAGTGTACAATGTACTGATGATTTTTATGACTGTTCAACAACTTACTCACACGACTTCACACATTTTTCTAGGTGTCATATGCAAGGCCCAGTAGTGAAAGTATAAAGGGTGCTAACTTGTATATAAGCGGATTGCCAAAGTCAATGACTCAACAGGATCTCGAGAAACTGTTCTCCCAGTGTGGGAAGATTATTACATCCAGAATTCTATATGATACAAACACAGGTCAGAAGGCTTTCTTTTTCTCTTTCTTTTTGCATGGTCGGTCAGTTGTTTTCTTTTTTGGTTTGTTTTTGTACCCTCAAAATTTCGCGACAGTTGAGCGTTTTGTTCTGTTCAGTTCGATTGATTTTTTTTTTTTAAATTCAAACTTCATTTGTTGCATTGGTTTTATTTTCAGTTATTTTACTCGTTGTTCGTTCGAAAGTTTAAAAAAAAATATATTTCATTTTTAAGTTGTTCGAGTTTGACTTCTATTTTTGAATTGCCTTTTCCCTTCTTCAGTCTGCGATATTGGGTTCTGTTGAGCTTTTTTTATATATTTTTTTTAAACATTCTAATGTTCCTAGTTTGCTCCCCTTTAGTTCGTTCAACGCAAGTTTTTACATGAACTAACTTGCATGAACTTGGCATTTCCTGAATATTTCAGTGTTGGTTGTTCATCTGTTTCAATCACCATTAGTGTGATACAAATATATATTGTGTAAAGCACACAAGTGTCAAAAGTTTTTAAACACCCAGCTTTTTTGTTTTTTACTGCTGCCATTCTGTAGAGGGAATTTTCTTTCCAAAATGTTAAGCTATGAAAATTACTTTGGACAGTCAAAGAGGCACTTCCTTTTGTTTAATGGTATAAGTAGTAAGAAAAAGAAGATAATAATAAATATATAACGGAAAGAAATTGCTTTAACAAAAAATGCTCACTAGCTCATCTGCCGTTATCTTTGTCTCAGGCTAGCTCCTGTATTTGCAACTGTAATATAGTTGACTCTTAGCAAGTGATGGTTAACGAAATGAAAGACCTTAACAAGTGCTCCAGATTTAAAATCGGTCTCGTAATATGGTTCAGTCGTAGCAAGTGAAGGTCAACGAAATGGAAGCGCTTGACAAGCTCTAGTATTAAACATCAGTCTTGTAAAATTTGTGATATGGTTGACTCACAGCAAATGAATGTAAACGAAATGAGAGAACTTGACAAGTGCTCAAGGTTTTAACAGTCTTGTGACTTTACGTTGACTCCTAGAAAGTGAACGTTAAGCAAAGGAAAGACCCAGAAGAAGAGTAAATAACAGTAGACCTTGGCAGGTTAAACAAAAGAAGGACCGAGGAAAAGAAGACCGGTCAAACAGAAACAGTGAGAGGAATAGTGGATTTGACATTATAAACATTGTCTTGTTAATAAAAGGAAGACCAAAGAGAATATAGGGTCATACCCACTGACTATTACAAACAACAAAAACACACTAGGAAGAGCAGACTGCATGGTTTTCAGAAAAAGGGCCCAGGAGATGATCAGATCAGACATAGACCTTGAATGGTTAAACAGAAGAAAGACCCAGGAGAAGAGCAGATCAGACGTAGACCTTGAATGGTTAAACAGAAGAAAGACCCAGGAGAAGAGCAGATCAGACGTAGACCTTGAATGGTTAAACAGAAGAAAGACCCAGGAGATGATCAGATCAGACATAGACCTTGAATGGTTAAACAGAAGAAAGACCCAGGAGAAGAGCAGACCACAGACATTGAATGGTCAAACAGAAGAAAGGCGAGGAGAAGAGCAGATCAGACCATAGACCTTGAATGGTTAGACAGAAGAAAGGCCCAGGAAAAGAGCAAACCATAGACCTTGAATGGTTAAACAACATGGTTTAGCCCAGGGAAAGAGAAGATCAGACTATTCGACATCATGCAGTAACGTAAAATTAATTCTATTAATGAGAAAGAAAAGGGGAGGAATCAATGCAACAGTTTAACTTTTTTTGTTTTTTGTTCTCCGGTTCGAAATACTGGCTCGTTCGCTTCCTTTTACCGGAAATTGTAGACTGCACTGCGAAACTCCCGAATTTCTGACGTTTATTTGCATACAAGCTATTTGCGTTTTTTTTTTTTTTTTTTTTTTTTTTTTTTAAACCTGTCTTTGGCAACAGCAAGGATGATAATGTATTCTTTCTCACTGATTGCATACATCAAACCGGACGCGTTGTTTCCCCCCGAGCAAGCTTATATAGCTGTTTGGTCACGCAATCCAGCTACAGTGTGGATGTTTTCGCCTGGAGATTTGTCAGTTTGTGTGGATCCCCTCTCCCCGGCTCCCCGTTGTGTCGGAATGATGATTTTTTCTTTTTTCTTTTTTTCTTCAATTTCGTAAAAGGTTTCAGGATAATTTGGAGTAACAATCTGAAAGGCAAGTAAATGTAACGCACAGTGCAACGTTGCGGTAGTGGTTCAGTTGGGCAGCTTTATCACAGTAGGAATGGCTGGCAGTTTGCTGTGTCTGTGTTGTGGTTTGGTTCTGTTTTGATTTATTTGTATTACATATGGAAACATGTGTTCATGATATATAATCTTTCAAACGCTGGACCAAACAATGAAGCATTTTCATTATGTACATAACTTAAAGCTGTGGGCCTTGTGTTGATACCGAACAGAAGTCGGACCAAAAACAACAACAAAAGAACAGACACAAGACAACTTTGACCTTGTTGTTATCACGATACACGCATCCAATCAACTTCTTTATCACTCCATACTGAAAACAAGTAGAATATGCATGCTTTTTGTGTTTCATTATTTTGGAATCCTGTTTGTCTCGCCTCCATGTAATGTACATAATGAAAATGTTGTCATTTTTTTTGTTTTTGTTTTCGAGGTTTATTAATGCTTTCGATATGAATATTTTTGGTTATTCGGTGTTGATTAATATTTGCATACTATTACAGTAAATGCTAATTTGATATATTAATCGTATCGTATCTGTTCAATATATAATCCAATAAAGTATGATAGAAACGTAGAACATTTGAGAGTAATATTCACCGTGAGAAAATGAGCACATCTTCCTACCGGGAATGAAAGATATACACTGAAAAACTTTAACGCGAAGTGTGATTTAAAGAGACTTTTAGAGGTCTTTTGAAGGAAAAAAGACTTAGCGAACTCGTCCATGCACGCATTCAGGGTTTCATCATTTTGTTTTGATGTTCCGGGATTTGTGTAACTAGTTATATGCTTTTCCTTCTTTGTTGACATGCAGATTGTTGAGCAGAGAATTCATATTGAAGTTTCGTTTGTTAAAAAAACAGATAAAGAAAACCACAAAAAATACCGTGCTGGGTAAAAACGCAAACGTGGCTAAATTGCCCCTTTCGTGGAAATCCTGAAAAGGGCAAATAAGGCCGCCAACAAAGTGGAGTCTAAAAATCGACTCGGATGAGGAACGTTATCGATCTCTTGTCAAAAGAAATGAAGCGTGAGAAAAGTTTATTTCCGTCATTGAAATGGTTTCTTTCACTCATTTTTACGGACAGGCAAGCTCGTCTTACCTGCCTTAAAGCACTCGGTTAGGGAACTGAAACTTTTCGAAGAGGAGCGAAGGCGTTGGTTTCATTTTGGTAGCGGAGTGCATGGTGCCACTGTCTAGCTTGCGTCGAAATAAGACGCCTGTATCAGACTGCCTCCTTTGTCCGGATTGCCATAGTTTATCAGTTTTCAACATGCGCTGAATCCCAGTCTTTTCGTTCAAACTTGTACGAACCAAATTCAGTTACTAATGCCCATTACTGGATTGAGGCTGTGCTCTGTTTTCTCATGGTAAGAGTAAAAGTCTTCTGACGAGTCATTCTTTTGCTGAGTGATTTTAATGACTGGAGAGTTGAATTAACATGCAAAGGGTGAAATCATTTGAATGTTGTTTACCAGTACCGTAACTTGTAATTCTGAGGTAGTGTGCAACGTTGTCAATGCAGTTAATTGTATCTCGAATCGGAGCCTTAATCATTAATTATTTGTCTTTGAAAGGCTGTGCTTTGGCGCTTGCAAAATGATAAATATAAAAATAAAACCTTTCGAAATATTGCAGGTTACAGTGTTTATTAATGTTGTGCAACGATAATATATTGCCTTATTACCAACTCTTCCGGTAAGAAAACAAACAAATCGGGCTTGATCGGGCATATACTGAAAACTAAATGCCAATCCTTGACTGTAATCACATAATTGTACGGTTTGATCGTGCTGCCCCTCAGAAAGCAGCATGGCAACATTCTGGTTTCACCTTTGAAATTCCTTTACACTGCACTCGCTCCTCCCACCCAAGTCTACCCCAGTCTGAGATACAACTACAACAGCGGCGTGCTTGCCCCGTTGCTGTGTTGCAGGCCTGTCCAAAGGGGTGGGTTTCATCCGCTTTGACCAGCGGGTAGAAGCCGAGCGCGCCATCCAGAAGCTGAATAACCACATACCCGATGGCTGCATTGACCCCATCACGGTGAAGTTCGCCAACTCGCCCAGCTCCAACAAGAACCTGGCCACCATGACCCCTCTGGCGCTGGCCACCTATCTGTCGCCCACACGCCGGTTCTTCGGGCCCATCCACCACGCCACAGCTACCAGCAGGTTCAGGTACATATAGCGTTGATTTACCGTATTTTCCCTTTTTTTGATAATGAATGAATGATAATTTATAATTCACATGAATTTTTGTGTGTGCATGTTCACAGCGCAGGGGTTTGGGGGGGGGGGGGGGACAAACAAAACGAATTAAAAAAACAACAACGTGCTTTTCACACATGCAGATCGCTAGTAGCACAAGGAGTTAAGGAAACGCGCATGCACATACAGGCACGCTCACAGACCACCCGCACACGCACATACACACACAAAAAGACGGTGAAGGAGAGAGTCGAAGTGTAGGTCTGTTATGGCACGAGCTTGGGAAGTTTAGTTTTCTAGCACCGTGTGACAGCATCGTTCTCATCTGTTCCCCCCCCCCCCCCCCCCTCCGTGTACCTTGAGTCTCTCTCTCTCTCTCTCTCTCTCTCTCTCTCTCTCTCTCTCTCTCTCTCTCTCTCTCTCTCTCTCTCTCTGTGTGCCGAGGTTTAGGTTACATTGTCTTATTACCAAATGCGTATGGGTTATAATGGTGTGCAGTCCACCACCACCCCTACCCCCACCCCAGATTGAGTTTTCACGATAAATACACAATTGTTTTCTGCATTGCAAGCTGTGCACCAATCTGCAAAGATCAGACGCTGGTGTTTTTAGTTTGTTTTTTGTTTTGTCAAAGATCAGACGCTGGTGTTTTTAGTTTGTTTTTAGTTTTGTTTGTTTGTTTGTTTCGTTTTGCAGGTGTTTTAGTTTTAGTTTTTTGTTGTTGTTTAGTTTTTTGTTTTGTTTGTTTCGTTTTGCTTTTAGGGGTAAGTCTGTATAACTGTACATTGCAAGAGGAATTAAGACTTTCCATGAAGTCTTCGACCGTGAGCAGTTTTGGCTCTAGGATTGCTCCATTTGTTCGGTGTCTGTTATGGTGATGGGTTTTCTGTCTTTGCTTTCCACTAACGTCGTGCTTGTAGTTGTGCGTCTGTGGCCTACAGGTACTCGCCGCTGGAGCCGGGCATCCTGCCCAACGCCATCTTGCCCCCGACGCTGACCACGGCGGCTGCCGCAGCCTCCAACACTGCTGCCACTGCCCCTACCGCCCTCAACAGCACTGGCTGGTGTATCTTCGTTTACAACCTAGCCCCGGACACCGAGGACTCCGTTCTCTGGCAGCTCTTCGGCCCATTCGGGGCGGTGCAAAGTGTCAAGGTCATCCGCGACTACACTTCGGGCAAGTGCAAGGGCTTCGGCTTCGTCACCATGACCAACTACGAAGAAGCGCTGGTTGCAATCCAGAACCTCAACGGCTTCACCCTCGGCAATCGCGTGCTGCAAGTCTCGTTCAAATCCAACTGTCGGAAGCCGTAGGGGAGGGGAGCGGGACCCAAAGGGACTTTGAGGGAGGGAGTGGGGGGCGGGGGGAATCAAGAGAAAAGGAGAGAAAAAAAAAAACCCAGAAGAAGAACTGACAGAGCAGCTGAGCTGTCACGTAACACACACCATTGACAATAATTACAGCAAAAAGAGAAGTTTAAAACAACCGTAGCAGTTTGTTTGGGGGGGGGGGGGGGGGGATCGTCCATCTTCCAGATATTAGTCGTTCATCAGATGGTGGGAATGATTGCCTTTTGATCATTTCTCGGAACCATCGATGGATCTAACATTTAACGATGGACAGGTGGTTGAACCTTTTTTTTTTTTTTTTTTAATTAATGGACAGGATAGCATATGTGATGCAAATTCAAGACATTTGCTGCTTTTGCCGTCTGCTGAACCAGTGAAGTGAGGTCTGCGCAGCTGTGAGTCTTGCTTTGCCTGGCTGTGAAGACGGTGTTGTAGGAACCGTTCACATCATTCCTTCGATCTGTACTGTTACTGTAACTCTACCGTCTTTTTACCCTCTCCTATGCTGACTGAATCACCGTCTGTTGTGTTAACCGTATTGTGTTGGATTTAATCATCGTTACGTTAAATATGTTTGTGTTTTTGATTCGATCATCATCTCTTATCATCCGTGTAAGGTTGAAGAAGTATAACGATCGTTTGTCTAGACCCGGAGCGTTTTGACACGGAGCAAATACGGATCGATTACTTCAGTTAAGAGGTGCTTGGTCGTCGGTCCTCCTGATAACGTGCCGGTTGAATGAACATAACTTGTACGATAACATGTACGTGTACATCAAAGTGTCATAGGGACTCGGCTGTAAAATATTGTTTTCTGTACACCCTTGACTCCTTTGATAGGTACGTTAAGTTCATTCAACCGATGTGCGCCAGTTTTGATTGGTTCATCGTGAATCATTTTGTATATGTAAATGATTTGCCATTGGTTAGTCGGTGTATTGTTTCGTGGTGTGTTATTGGTTAATTAGTCAACTTGGTCTGCTTTCATTATTTCATTGGTGTGTCATAATTTTGTTTCTCCTTTTCGCTGGTCAGCTGTTAATGGTTCCTGGTTGTTTGCCTAGACGTGCAGATCGACCTGTCTTGTTTGTGCATCATATTTGCAGACCCTGCTGTGTTCTGTGCATGGAACCTTTTTACATGCACTTGCAAGAGGAGGAGAGAGAAGAACAAAACAGTTGAACCCCATTTGTAAAGGGTCAGCTGACTTATGCATAATGCTAGCGACATTCATCCAACAAAAACCATAAGCTATATTACACTGAAATGTAGATAGAAACCTTGGTTGAGTCCTCGGGTGTATTTTCCTCTTCTTTTTTTTTTTTCTTCTCTTTTTCTGACGGTCGGAACACCAAATTCTTTTACTACACAACAAACCTATTTGTTTTCAGCCACAATCATTGCAGTAAGCAAAACCATTCAACTTTTGTTCTCGTGTTGTACAAATAGGGGGAAGTCTTCCCCTCAGTTTCGTTTGGTTTTTCTCTCCGGACGAATCTCACCTTTGTGGTATCTTGTTACATACATATTTTCTTTATTCCCCCTCTACGGAGCATTTAACTTATTGATGCTTTTTTTTCTTCTTTTCCTCAGTTCCCATGTATACTTCTTCAGTTGTGTATTTTTGTCGATTGTGTTGATTTACCACGCTAGAGTACTTCTCGCTGTTTCTCTTGACCTGTCTGTGAATATTATGGTATCCGCATAATTTATGAATGATTGTGGGACATTTGCGTTTTTCAGTGCACGTAGCAGCGCTGCTCAAATTTTATATATTCAGTATTGTCATATTGTCTTTATTGCTTTGGGTTTTGTTTTTTCTTGACCACAAAGGTTTTTTTCGTGGTTCATTATTAAATTTCGTTTCAATTTCAGTTGTGTTTTTGTTGTTTTTGTCTTCAAGCATGCGTGTTTGGTTTTGAGTTTTGTCGTTGTTTTTTTGGTCCCAGTTCTCACTTTCTGTTTCCATTCATAGTTCTACATGTTTTGCACTTGAATTCGTGCCGCAAAAGAGGCAGGAGAAAGTCCATGTAATTCTCTTTTTTTTTTCATTTTTTTTTTTTTTTTCCAATGTAAAATGCATGAGACGTCGCTGAGGAGAAAGAAGTGAAAAAAATATAAACTGGAGGACACCAGTTTTAGTACTTCCACCTCGGAATGGCAAAGTGCATTCAATGAATGTTCATAACTTTTGTTGACTTTGATTTTTGGTTGAAATAACCTTTCTTGTCCCCTTTTCTCTTCCCCCCCCCCCCCCCCCTCCCCCCCTTCCCTTTACCCCCGGACTGCTTGATTTGCTGTGTTTTAGTTTGTTAGTGAGCCTGTTTGTTGGGCTTTCTGTTGCACAGGGCATATGCCGCGGTTGGTGGCTGACCGCCTAAATCCTTCCCCTCCTGTACCCCTTCAGGATCAACCCTTGTTTGAGCATGCTTCAATTTACCAACTAATTTGACACACATACTATCACCATTTTTTTCCCCTTTCTTTTTTGGCTGTACTAAAATATTTCTACTGCGCAGTCGTGGACGAAGCAGACAGGAATATTTCCACCCGTTCCCCTAACGCTGATGCGTCAGAGGATGAATGAAACAATGGAAGAGGGTGGGGCGGGTGGAAATCTCTCCAGGCTGGTCTTGTCTTCTTTCTCCTGCCTGCTTGCTAATCTGTGTTCTTTCTACAGGCGAGGTTCCGCTCGTGTCGTATGCCTATGACGTCAAGTGCCGATGGATGTCTCTAGTCTTTGGGGAACTTGTTTCTTCTGATTAAAAACGAAAAATCTCAGAAAACATGACGAGCTGAGTGCCTACCTGTAGTCCGTCTAGAGAAAATAGTTTTGAAGGGAGGTTATACTACACTGTATACAAAAACAAAAGTGGCGAGCTATTTTTTTGTCACAGCGGATATGACCAAGATGGAGTCTTGCTGGTACCCGTCTGTGACGTCATGTATTGACACATTATGAGAGAAATCGACAACAACAAATAAGTTTTAGAATGATGCTGATTTTTCTTTAAGCAAATACAGCAAGTACGTCAGATCTTCCAGTGATGCAAAATACTGTTGAATTGATTTTTTTGGATGGAATTTTTCTTCAAAATAATGTTTAAAAGGTCACATGACTAATTTTGTCGAATGTTTGGGATATATCCGGGAAACCTTTTGTGTTTCCTTGCATTTTTAATGGATTATTACCCTTAATTGTCAAGATGTTTTTCGTCAGTGTCATTTTTAAAGCCATATCTGTTCTGATCTCATTTGTAGGCCATTCGGTTTGCTGGTGATGTTTTTGGCGTTACTTTTGACCAGAATTTGTATTGATTGCGCGAAACATTCCTTTTGGGTGCATTTATTAAATTGGTATCGTTTTCATTCAATCAACGTGCTCGTCAGATTACAGCTCCTTGTTTGGCGTCGTCGTGTGCGGTGTTCAAAATGATTGCATTTGGAGTCGATTACTTACGTAGTCAGCTTGGGAGCGTCCGTACCGTTTCTGCTTAATGTGTTGAGTGCATTGGCGTTATTGGTTACTTGCTCAGAAAACGGACCATTCTCTTTACTTTTGAGAGGCAGTTTGAAAGGAGTCGAAGAGAAAACGCCGTACAACCGACGATTTTTATTTTCTTCAAAGCTTCAGTCACATTCGTTGGAAAAGTCGCATTTGAAATGGCGAGAGAATCCAGTTACAAGACCTAAGTTCAAATATGTTCATGACTAATTTGGACTCTCTTTTTTTTTTCTTTTTTTTTTAATTATCGTTTACCCTAAATTGTTCGATTTTAAGGTATTTTTCGGTAATTCTCTTTTTAATTGGCATTGATTTTCTTCTGCAAATCAACGTTGAACTCTCATGTTGGCCGTCTTGGGCCATGCGATATATGCAATATTCCCTTTTAAATGACTCCCCTCGTTCGTGGAGAGGTGGTTCCAATGAGTGTAGTATTGTTTGTATGTTTCACTTCTGTACAGCATTCAGTTGCTGCCCTTTCAAAGACAAACTCGGAAATGGCTTCCTGTAGCTGAGACCCGTTTGCTAGTCGAAACCTACCCACGGCATCGATTTTCTCTCCCATGCGGACTTTCCTTGCAGACGATACTGATACTTGACCAGCATCATCAGCCAAGCTTTGGGGGGATGGAGGGGCGGGGGGAGGGGGGGGGAGGGGATTGTGCGACGGACGTACCCACAGTGACTCTTCGACAGAAGCGTTGTTTCCTTTTGTCTGTGTGTGCAACGTCTCGAGAGGAATCCTGCCCATAATTTCGTTCGAGTCGTGACATGTACGAAAATATACACCCCAGCCACTGGTCCCATGCCGTGTTCATTCGTCGAGTTTCTTTGGTCATCATTGGTTCAGCCATACTTGCATTGAATGCAGTTGCCCAAGTTGGCCAAGAATCTGGACTTTTTTTTTTTTCCCCCCCCTTTTTTTTTTTTTTTTTACCATAACAGTTACTGTCCCGCGTTGAGTAAGCGGCCAGTCGTCCCAGGTGTGCTACTGGTCATTCTAGTCGCGTTCACGTCACTGTCCATTCTAGTCGCCCAGCTGAACCCCTACTGACATAACGGATATACTGCTGCCGACATCCACTGCCCTTTCTAAAGTGCGTCAGTGTCCGCGTGACCTCGTCTCAATGTCTCCAGTCGTTTTCTCGTTAGCCATAAGAAGGGCTTTGTTTTGTTTTCTTCTTGTCTTCGAGTGTTTTTGCCAATGCCCACCCTTCAGTAGAAGCTGACGCATTCTCTCAATCACCCACCAGGAAACTTTTGTGTGTGTCAAACTGTAGACCATCCTTGCCATGTAGGCTTACCACCCTTCGTTTCACGAATGATGACGGTGAATGGCTGGAGATCGAGTTTGTTAGATTATTGACGATAATGTATCCAAAGTGTCTCCCAATCTTGCCCTTGCACAGAAGTTAGGGCACCCTTAAAACTGCTGATAGTCGCACCGTAGGGTGTGTTTTTCCGGCGGCTGAGTATGCCTGAGAAATTGATACAAGAAACGGGATAGGCTGTTAGTGTTAGATGACTCTATGAATAAAGCAGTTTGTTTTAAAACTCAACAAAGCTCTCAGTTTAGAATGGACGTATTACCAACGTGGAAAGTAATTATTGCTTTGCTTAGAACAAATTTGCGGGTCAAAGTCGGAAAGAATTCGTATTTCAAGTCCTTAAAAGTGGACGCAAGTTAATTTCGTTTTTTGATGTCGAGGAATACTGGATTTTTTTTTTCATTTTTTTTTTCAATGCATCTGGAACTTTTCACAAACAGCAAGACTGCTCTTTTTAGCGTTGAAACGTACAGTAATACAGAGGTATGAGAGTCGTATGTTTTTTTTTCTTTTTCTTTTTTTTTTCTTTCTTTCTCTCTCCAGTAGAACATGATGTTCAAGAGACCTCAACTTTGTAATTTTCCTATGACACAAAGAGTGTTTTTACTCGCCGTGAAGCACATTGCGACTAAAATTCTTTAGTCCTTGTGGTTTACAACATATACAAAATGCCGTGCAATTGTATTTCGTGTGCCAAATGTGGTCTTGAGTATTTTTACAGATGTCGTATGTCCCATCAGAAACTTGAATATGTGTGTGCGTTACATGAACCGTGTCGCAGTTTATGCTTGGCTTGATGTCAAGATGTCCCCCTTATCCAAGAAACAAAAGAAAGCAAATCCCCGTTCCCCATCAACAGCCAACAAAAGTTATGATCGTTTTGAATAAAATCACTTGCTTGATTTTTTCTTTTCTTTTTTAAGCATTCGATCTACGCTTTCGATTTTGTCTTGGACACAACTTTGCATTCACTGGTTGACGATCAGTGGATTTTGTAGATGTTTAGCCGTGTTTCTATTTCATTACTGGCTTTTTCTTATGTGTTTTTTCATTCTGAATTTGTAGTTTTCATCCACTTCAGGCGTTTTGAATTGAAGGCCGTCTTCGGATTTTTTTCTCCCTCTCCCTCTCTCTCTTCCTTGATAATTCCGAGTTTGATTGTTCGATGTTCATTGTTTAATCACGTTTTTTCCAATTTGAATTCATTCCAAGGTGTCCACCCGGGCATCCTCTATAGAAAGCCTCAAGCAGGTTTTGCTTGTTTTTTTGCTGCCCCCGGCCCCCCCACCTCCAGACGCCACTGATCAGTCCTTTAGACCTTTGCTGAGCTGGAGTCGAAGGATCGTTTCCTTGTCGCGGTTACTCGAAAGAATAGGTATCGAGTGTACCGATTTCGCTGCAGGAAACTCTTTGGCATATATACCCAGTGGGCGTTTCAGTTTTGGAGCACAGTGTATATGTACATTTATACGGGTTTCTTATAACCAGCATAGCTCTGTTCCGACAATGGCCTGGTTGATTTACCAAGTTGCAGAGGGCGTGGGTACTGTGCAGGAGGTTCTAAGGATCACTGGCATACACACTGGGGATTGGTCGGTTGACTTGGCGGAACCGAATAATGTAGAGAAGATGCGTTTGTGATGTGATATTAATGTGTTGTGTAGAATGAAAAAGAAAAATTAAAAAAAAAGATTTAAAAAAGAGTGCATTCCACTGCATTCGAAACCCCATGCGAAAAGAAGAGTCGAAGCTTAAATAATTACTAAACCACATGCTGTTAGAAAAGCGCTATATAGCTTTGAAACGCGAAGTTGAAACTTGCAACTTGTCTGGAGGTAAATGTAGCTCAAGGAATAAACGGCTTGTTTGTTAAAGCAACAGTAGTAAGCTTGAAGATGTGATATGGTGGTGAAGTTGATGTAAATAGCAGAAATGCTATCTGCGGATGTTCAGGATATTTGAATCTGCCCATCGTTGGAAGGGCGCAGAAAAAATGTGATACAAAGATGAAGCTGGAACAAATTCAGTAGAAGGTCGGTTTTGGAACTAAGTGAATTTTTTTTCCTTTTTCTTGATTTTTTTTTTTTTTTTTTTTTTCCCCCCCTCTTTTTCTCACCTCTGGCCGGTGCTGGTTTGGTTAGAAGGGAAAAAATCTCCGTGATAGCCTTTGAAAAAAAAAAGGGGGGGTGGGGGGGGGGGGGGGGAGACCTGCAGTACTTTAAAGTTGGGAAAACTGAAGAGTTGTTATGTAAAGTGAATTTGTTGCACACGACGCCGTTGTGTTTGCCATTAGCTGAATACGCATGCTGTACACGTTTACAATAGACTGCTTTGGGAAAGACAGTATGATTATGTGTGTGTATATATGGGTAAGTACCAAAACGAATTAACCGTCTGTCTAAATCTTGTTGGGTGTAAAAACAGCTGTCCATTTCATAATGATTATCGGTACATTACGTTTTGTTTAAAAAACCAAAACCAAAAAATAACGTGTAAGAACTGGACATGAAAGTTACTTTTTTGAGGATCGACAATTTTGAAGTGGGATGAAGGCGTATAAAACAAGGGGAGGATGCAAATAATGACAGATAGCTTTGATATTTTGAAGCCTCGACAGAAATGGAAACGCTGTAATGGAATGAAAGGGTTATAAGTGTAATGACAGAAAAACGCAGGTACGGACAAAACTTGGGCGTTTTTGTTAAGGCATTTAACGACGAAAAAGGTTTCATTGTGCCACCTGTAAGTAACAGTTGTGGAGGGACAGCACTTCCCTGATCCCACAAGCCCTAAAATTGCCACCAACACTTATTATACATATATATACATACCCCCCCCCCGTATACTGTTGCCGTTATCTTTCCCTCAATTGTTCGGTAGATGTGCTTTTCTGCTTGATTTATGTACTGGTTGATATTGACAGTTACATGCGTAATAAATGAACACGCTCGCAGTTTGTTTTAATATTCTTTGACTGATGACCTCTGTGTGCTGATTTTGTCCAAGTTCTGACCAAAGCGAAACGGTTAGAAGTTTTGGGGGGAAAGAATATTCCACTTACTCAAAAGAAAAAAGTGCGCTCTCTCTCTCTCTCTCTCTCTCTCTCTCTCTCTCTCTCTCTCTCTCTCTCTCTCTCTCTCTCTCTCTCTCTCTGCAGATGAGCCTTTCGTAGCTGTTACTGATAGAGTCCTCCGACATTCATTCGAACCGGGTATGAGACTACAATGCCAATATTAAGGACGTATGTACAGCAAAGGCTAACTGGTTGGCAGCGTCAGACATTTCATGTGATGACGCGCCTTGTGGCGTCGCCTTTCCAAAAGACAAAGGCGTAATTTTGAGAGTAAGGCCCCCGTACGCAAATACATGTAGTCTAGGTTTGATCTTGAATTTTATAGGTGGAACCGTTTTCGCTTTGCTTTCGTCAGAATGAGGCTCGCACCATCATTTATGTAGTTTGCTTTACTACTTTCCTTTAAGTGGCCAGACACTCCAATCAAAGTGAGACGATACACTACAAATGTTTACGCAAAGAATTACAGCTGTTAGGTTGTGTTAGATCTGCTTTTGTCTGACTGAGCCATTCCGTCTGACATCGGTTGGCGTTTTTTTTTTTTTTTTTTTTTTTTTGCCGAGTGTAAAACAAACCTAAAGGGCATTTTAAAGATCTGTTTGAGCCTTAGTGCCAGAGAAAATGGACTGCTCTGCAAACAGCTTTTGGTATCAAAGGTGATTTAATAAACGCAAATTTAATACGCAGAATCGCTCTGTTATTTGTACAAGGCTCAAAGCACTAAAGATAAAAGGACTTTTAAAAAAGAATAAAAGGACTTTAAAAAAAGTGACAGTTGCGAACTTTTTTTGAGGGGGGAGGGGGGGGGGGGGGTTGTAGTACATATGCAACTGGGGAGTGTTTCTGCTGTCTATGCGGCAGTAACAGTTAAAAGCCCAAATCGTATCCTGGCTGTCCTCTTGCAGTAGTGTTTCTGTTTGCAACAATTCAATATGACCAACCACGACCTGGCTTGTTACTCTTTGCGTGAACTCAACTTGTTACATGATGCTATTTCCACTGCCTTCCCCATCGTCTGAAGCAGCTACGATGTTGTTGACCTTAGTTTGTCATCAGTGCCAACTGCACAACAGTTTATAGGGGGAAAAAAAAGAGAACAAAAGAACCTCTCTCTCATGGATATGAATGAAAGCTATATTTTGACAGCTATATCTATGACTATTTTACATCCAACCTTGCGCAGCCTCAAAACGAGGCGATGGAGTATACGATGTGCGTACGTACGTACCCAGTTGTTTGTTCGTTCGTACGTTTGTTTGTCTGTTGTCTGCATCAAACGAGCCAATGCTATATTTAGACTGTTGTCTCTGTTGACTTGGTAGTTTGGTTGTATTGCAATATTTGTACTTTTACATGTGGAACCATTTACAAAATAA
>OY757545.1:20700946-20712695 GCA_963584105.1 Alviniconcha strummeri | reverse complement strand
GTTGTGCAGCCTACGAGGTGGCTACGAGCTTGACGAGCTGGCTATGACAAAACTTACACGATAAGTGTTCTTGTTTCGCAGTGAACCACGAAGAAAATCCATTGTGTGAGCTATTTATTTTACGTACGTACAGTAAATCATCCTGGTATGGATTCAGCTTTGAATGTGAAATGACACCAAAACCTTCAGTCTTCGATGACAGCCTTTTTACGCCGTGAAGCTGAATGCGCACGACAAGGAATTAGTCCCATAGTCATTACATTCCCATAGTCATTGCATTCACCATCAGACATATATATATCTACGTGTCTTGTATTTTTACTGGCGCAGACAAACAAGAAAAAATTAGAACACATTAATTAGCTAACATCGTTTACACAAAGCGAAAGAGAAAGATTTCAGATCATTATTCTGCGCGGTATGTACCCGTAGGCCTATACTGACAAATAACGAGAAACCGGCCAACAACACATACAACCCTACAGCGAAACATCTGCTGAGAAGTTTTGCAACAAAAATGTATGGTAATATTTATTAATCTCTAAACGACTTACGCTTCTCTTCTTTCCGTATTTAGTCAATTTTTACAGTACAACTGAACCTATCTCCGATGAGTGGTGTGAAATTGAACAGACGGCTCACGTCGAGCGGGTAAAGCTGGTCACGTGACAATCCCAGCAGACGACACGGCGCACGAGAATGGCCTACGTCGGGACGGCAGCGGAAGTTGTGTCTGCGTGTTATTTGAACATGCTGTTGGCTGTGAAAACGGCATGGCTTGGATACGGACGGATTGAACACTGCGCTGTCTCTAGAAAGCAGCATAGTGTGGGATGGTACAATGTTGTTGACACCGGCATTTTTACAGCTGTGCCAGTGCGTTCGTGTAGTTTCATCGATGAAATTTACCAACAGCCTTACTCTGTCTGCTCCATTTCTCATCGTCTTTCACACAGTGTTCGCGCCGTCGTTTCATACCTCACCAGAACAAAGTTTTAAAACTTCTTGGCCTTTTCCCTACTAGGCCCTCCTCGGCTGCTTCTACTTATTAATTCCACAACAAGCCAAGTGTTCAAACTATCAGGTATGGACTCCTTTTGCCGACATTGCAGTGTTCATTGTATTCTTACATTGCTCGTCTGTCATAATTATGCGTTGTGACTTCAACTCGACCCACGCCTCAGGCAAACACAGCCGTATCTAACTGCGATCCAACTAATGGTCACCAAAACACATAATTATTTAACTTGCGGTGATTATATAACTTGTCATTTATCACTACTTTCTGACTAGGAAGATACCGCAGAATAACCAACCTGAAAAAAGCATTGCGGAGTGTAATGAAGCATGTTGCCGCTTGTTTTGTGCGACTTTCACTGGCTGCTGTTGGAGTTACGGCAGTCATTGACTCATGGCTTTCGCACCTTCTCTTGCTTTGGACCCCACATTTGAAATTCATTCCCACAAGACCTTAGACACTGCTCAACCCTGCTATCTTTTAAAGCCAAACTGAAAACCTTCCTCTTCTCACAGTATTTTCATCCCAACTAATATCAGTACCCAGTTTCTGCTACAGTCACTGTGTGTGTGTGTGTGTGTGTGTGTGTGTGTGTGTGTGTGTGTGTGTGTGTGTGTGTGTGTTTCCGTATAATACATTATGTAAATTGTTTTGGTAGGATTGTGCTCTACATGTGTATAGAATATAATATTTAGGTTAATATGTATCATGTGAGCGCTTAGGGCGTTGATACTTAAGTGCATGATAAATGTACATTATTATTATTATTGTTGATGGTGTGCCTGTTGCCTTTAATTTTCATCATTGATATTTCAGTTCAGCAAGAAAGAACACTTGACTTTCGTCCGAAAAGCCAGCAGCATCTCTGACATTACGTATCTCATGCGAATACTTTCTAATTGCAAGAGAAGAACAGACTAAACAGAAGAGACGGAGCTAAAAAGAACTGATATAATCATCATTTCAGAAGCAGGCACATCCCCAGAAAGGTTAGCAACTGCATTCAGTTTATATCACTGTTTTTTTTTTTTTTTATCTTCACGGAAGAAGCACACGTAAATGCTCAAGATCGTGGGTACTGAACTCCTGGAATAACTTGAAGTAATGGTCCTTCTTTCTAGTGTTCCAGCTTAAGTGCGGAAAGACTAATAATAACAAGAAGACAAATGCATCTTAGCACATTGACTTTGACAGAATGTTCTCTTCAGCGTGAAACTCTCTCTCTCTGCGCGCGCGCGCGCGCGCGCGTGTGTGTGTGTGTGTGTGTGTGTGTGTGTGTGTGTGTGTGTGTGTGTATGTGTGTGTGTGTGTGTGTCCCCGCTCTCTCTCCCTCCCTCTCTCTCTCAACTTGAAACAAATCAGGGCACAAAGCACAGCTGTCTGGAAGCTTGACTGAATCCTGCTGCCAATGAGCGCTATTTTATGTGCAAATAATCCACCATGCTAGAAAAAGCCAGCGCAAAAGAGGCATTCAGAGGATAAACTCAAAGACGTTCTCTGGAGTTGGAAAGCTTTTCTCTTCCCATTGAAAAAAAGAAAGAAAAGTTTTTGCTTTTACTGTGCAAACGACATATAACTGCTTTCTTTCTCTTTTTTTTCCTTTTCTCTCTCTCTCTCTCTCTCTCTCTCTCTCTCTCTCTCTCTCTCTCTCTCTCTCTCTCTCTCTCTCTCTCTTTAATTAAAAAAAGAGAAAAGAAATCTGTCTCCTCGTCCTTTTCTCCTCAGTAACGTGTCGTCTCATTTGTGCTATTAAGAATGCAGAGTGTTCGTCTTCTTCTCACTTCTGCAAGTGCATTGGATCAGAATCCATCTTGCAGCACTCTACATATCCGCGCTTTATAAGCCACCATGATCACGAAAAGTACGATGATGATCATCAAGACCGACATCATGATCATAATCATCACCCACGCCACCACCACCCCAGTCGTCCTCTGAACAGTCACGTACTTGGCCACCTTCGTGGGTTGTCAGATCCGATACTTCTGCGCCACCCCCTCAGTGAAACTGGGAGAGAAGAGGAACTGTTTGCCCTGCACGTGAAACCCGCCAAAGGCGCCTTATGACGACACACGCCATGCCTTTGGACGTCTGCAAGATTGATCTGACAGTCAGTCTACATGCAGCCTCGTGTACTGAGGGGCTTGGAAACGGAGGCTTGTCTCCCTGCTTCCGGAACAGTAACATTGTATTGCTGCTAAGAATAAGCACTGCCCCCCCCCCCCCCCCCACCCCCTTCCTCCGTCTTCCGTCCCTAACAGCGCCGCCCCCGTCTTTGACACGGAAGGGATGTATTTTGAAATTGCTTTGTCTCCTATCTCCTCCTGTGTGTGCGGGGCACGAATGTGTGTGTGTGTGTGTGTGTGTGTGTGTGTGTGTGTGTGTGTGTGTGTGCGTTTGTGCGCGTGCGTGATTACCTGTGTGTGTGTGTGCGTGCGTGTGTGTGTGTGTTTGTGTGCGTGCGTGGTTACCTTTATGCGTGTGTGCGTGCGTGCGTGTGTGGGTGTGTGTGCGTGCGTGCGTGTGTGTGTGTGTGTGTGTGTGTGTGATTACCTGCGTGTGTGCGTGCGTGCGTGCGTGCATGCGTGCGTGCGTGTGTGTGTGTGTGTGTGTGTGTACCCGCGCGCGTGCGGGGTTACCTGCATGCGTGTGTGTGTGTGTGTGTGTGTGTGCGTGTGCGCGCGTGCGCGCGCGCGCTTTTGTGTGTGTGTATGTGTGTGTGTGTGATTCTGGATAAAATAATTGTGTGTGTGTGTGTGTGTGTGTGTGTGTGTGTGTGTGTGTGTGATTCTGGATCAAATAAGTGTGTGTGTGTGTGTGTGTGTGTGTGTGTGTGTGTGTGTGTGTGTGTGCAGGGTGAGACATTGAGCGGGATGGGGGTTGGGGCTGGGCGGCTGCGTGTGTGTGTGGAGGGGGTCATTGCGCGCTCTTGGACGGTGAATCTTTCATACATGTAGATTGTATTTCTTTGTCGTTCACGTGAAGCACCTACGTTTTCCTTTGAATGGAACAAAAAGGTACTTGATTTGAACAAGTTAGCCAAAGAATCACGCTTTGGTAACATATAATTATGTGAATCAAGTGTTCGCTCTTCTCTATTCCATCAAACAACAACAATAAAAAAAAAAAAAAAAAGGTTCTTCATGTATAGAACAGCTCTAAAGGGTAGACGAAGAAGGTCCTTGGTCCGTCGACCTACGTGTGCTAGCACTGCTGTGCATTTACTGTATTCCGGACTTGATGGGGTTGAAGGAGTCGCGGAGAGGACGGAGCAGATAGACTGGTGAGAAAGGGCAACGTAACAAAAAGTGGCTTGCATTCCCCAAAACTGTACAGCTGTAGACCTTTAAGCTCCAGCAATGGGCCACGGGAAGACGGCATCGATCGCCGGGACAGAAAGGTGCAGAAAGACTTCGCGTTTGACCAGCGAGCTAACGAGATGTACAGGGCTATCGTTTTAGCTAACAAAACTGGTGGGAACGCTGGCAGAGAGAGAGAGAGAGAGGGAGCGAGAGAGAGAGAGAGAGAGAGAGAGAGAGAGAGAGAGAGAGAGAGAGAGAGAGAATTCGAACTCGAAAACTTTACAAGGATTGTAGTTTAGGTTCATTCAAAAACCTGTCTGGCAACTAGTCCTTGCTAAGCTACTGATCAACAGATATCAAATTACAGGCATTATTTACATACATATACGCATGAATGACTGAGTGAAACGTTATACATGAGAATTTCCACACAAAACATAGCGTGCTCACAGCGCCAGAGAGATAGATAGATAGATAGATAGATAGAGAGAGAGAGAGAGAGAGAGAGAGAGAGAGAGAGAGAGAGAGAGAGAGAGAGAGAGAATTCGAAAACTTTATCTTACAAGGATGTAAGTTTAGGTTCAAACCTATCCAACAACTAGTCCTTGCTACTAAGCTACTGATGAGAGAGGGGGGTGAGGGGTGGGGAGGGTGAGGGGGGGGGGGGGGGGGGGTGACGTTTCAAATCGGTGAAACGAAGCGCACACATGTCAAAACGTTCATCTTCGTCTCCAGAGGTTATTGCAGTGTACCGAACTCCACCACACCGAACCAAAGATTCTGGATTCGTGAACTGGATTGTTCACATGTTGTTACTTCTGAAAACCCGCGCAGCTGCACAAGGGCGAGCGAACAAACGCAAACACAAACACACTTCCTGCACCGTTCTCTCGGGTTCTTAACTTCTTAACTCTCCAAATCGCGGACCGATGCTTTGGTGAGAGCTCTGGCGTTTTAAAAGCCGCTGCTCGCCTTTGTGTAAGTACAAACAGGGCACCGGAGTGACAGGAGGATTGATGTTGCTCCAAAATAGACAGCAGTATCAATAGGCAAAGCTTCGAAGAACGCCGCTGAGCGCGTTTTGTAGAAATGTGTCTTCCATAACAGCTAGAAAAAGCACGGGGTTCAACAGTGAATCATACCTACAAGCAACAAATCTCTTCTGCAGGTGAAGCTTCTGCTTCTGCTTACTGTTTACCTTATTTTATTTTGCTTTGCTTTTTGAAAGCAAATTTTTTGGACGTTTCATGGGTTGAAAAAAATAATAAAAAAATAACTTTCTGGTATTACTATATGTAAAAGGCAATAATGTCCAAATCGCTTGAACATTAACACATATTTTTCGAACCTTAAGACTTCTGCTAATCCTGGAACTCTGTCGAGAACAGCATGCTCACGAGATTACGAGATAATGATCCTGCCAGAGGACCTGCCCTAAGCGAATGTTTTGCTTCATAATCTTATGGTTCAAACCCTGACCGCAAACTGAACAGGGCCGGCCCTAACACCCCACCGTCCTTCTGTAATTATAATTATAAATTGTCGTTTCTCTGCGTGCGTAGGTGCTTTGGACTCTTCCAACCCCCCTACGCTCTGATGGCGAAGGTGATCGTACCCCATTACCCCCCTCCCCGCACCCCTTTTTTTTCTTTCTTCTCCTTTTTTTTTTTTTTTTTTTTTTTTTTCCTAGCGAAGAGCAGGGGAAACGTGTTCTATTCAAAGAACTCACTCTGATCTTAAGAAATGAGAGAAAGGAAAAAAAAAGTTCACGTGCTGAAGAACGAGGACGAGAAGAAGAATAAGAATAAGAAGAAACGTGTTCTGTTCAAAGAGCTCTCTCATCTTAAAAAAAGAGAGAAGCAATGTTTACGGGCTGAAGAAGAAGAAGAAGATTATATTAGCTCCATGGTTGAGATAGGCTGCATGAACATGGTAGGAGAGGGATCACTGTCCTTTGTCGATGGGAATCCTGAGCAATGCATAAATAAACCAAGTGCAGACGTTTCTATACGAGGCTTTCAAACTGTTCACTCTCAAAGACGGACTGCTTACGGTGGGTCCTACGTTCACCCATTCCTCCTACAGGAATATTTCACCGATCCCTTTGACATTCTGGCACTTGCATTCTGATTTGGAGGATGTGATAAATAAGCCGTTTTGGATGCGCGTGCAGTCTGTCACTTTGGTTACACCAGCACGAAAAAGTTTCACAACAGGCACAACTTTAGGGGGAAACAAAACCAACCAACCAACCAACCAACCAAACAACAATAACAGAAACAAAGATCATGGCCAAACAGTTAAAAATGTCCAAATGTACAGTGTCTTAATTTTTAAAAAATAATTTAAAGCCACCAAACCAAAACAACACTGATCGAATCACAAGAAACTCTGACTTGTTGTTGATGACACGCCTCACCTCAGGCGTGAAGAGAGTTGAAGGTGAATGAACCTGGAAGTCAGAAATGAAGTAAGACAGAATTTCCGGCCGCAGGCTAAGCACAAAAAGCTACATTCTGATCTAGAAGAGTGGATCTTCCGCAGCTCCGTCTTCTCTCATCCGGGTGGTGGTGGTGGTGGTGGTGGTGGGGGGGGGGGGGACCTTAATTTCTGCGTCCGCGGTACCCATCGCTATACCAGCGACATCCAAGAGTCTGAAGACCGTTCATGCTGGCACTGATGGATCGGCAGAGCGACCTGCCTTGGCGTGACATCTCCGGACAGAATAATAGCGCACCAGCAAACTGGACCACACCCAGGTAATCAACCGCACGAATTGCTAGTGTAGCGTGTGGTCAGGAATTGACTTCTATGATAAAGTCTCTACGGTCTGTAAAGGTCCACGGTCATCACCGGCCCTTTCTACGGCTGGACACAGTAAGACACCTTCCGGTCAACTGACAACAACTGTGACATTTTGACCTCTTATAGTTGTACTGTATAAGATAAGGAAGTATTACATAAAATGTCAGAATCTTAGTTTTCGTCAAACCAGAACGAGGAGTAATGTCTTAATTTTAATACCATGTCAAAATGTCACAGTTTTTGTTAAACTCTCTCTCTCTCTCTGTGTCTCTGTCTCTCTCTGTGTCTATGTTTTTGTGTCTCTGTTTCTCTGTCTCTGTCTCTCTGTCTGTCTTCTCCTCACATTAGGAGTAGCCACGACCGCCATTTTGATTATTCTACTGCCATTATGCATAACCTGTCTGTTTCCATGTCCGCGGCCGTCAGGCCTTCTCATATTGAACATACTGAAAGGTGGACACGGAGACTTTTAACGTGAGCAACGATCTTGGTGCGTCCCGTGCCTTGCACATGAATGCGAGACATGCACTCACGAGACTGCACAATTGTTGACTCGGAAGAACTGAAGATCGCTGCTTCACCCTGTCTCGACCGGAAGTCGAACCCATGGGAACTGCTTTCACTGGATCAATAGCGTAGTGTGCTAATCAAACCACTGAGCTACTGCGTTTGGTTTCATCCGTACGACTAGATAATTACTGAGTCCAAGACTGCAACATAGTCTTTGACTGAGTCCACCACCAGGGACTAAGGAGAATGGAGAAGGGTAGAGAGAGAGAGAGAGAGAGAGAGAGAGAGAGAGAGAGAGAGAGAGAGAGAGAGAGAGAGAGAGAGAGAGAGAGATTGATTAAACTTTATTTCTCAATGGTGAAGATAGTAGCACAATGGCCGACTCACATATCTGGCATTGCTACAGTACTACTAATAAGCGAGATATTCATCGTGAAATATTATGATAGAAGGATACAGACAAATATACTACTACTACTACTACTACTACTACTACTACTACTACTACTACTACTACTACTAACAACACATATAAAACGAGACAGCGACTGCAACGGAAATGAAAATGATAACAGTGAAAAACAGTTGGAGCGAAAAAGTCAAAAATTAAATTTAGAGAGAGAGAGAGAGAGAGAGAGAGAGAGAGAGAGAGAGAGAGAGAGAGAGAGAGAGAGAGAGAGTAGAAGAAGAAGAAGAAGAAGAAGAAGAAGAAGAAGAAGAAGAATGAGATTCTTGACTTATTTAATGTCATGACTTTAATTAATCAGTTAATTAAGTGAGACCCATGAGTTAATCAACTTTTTGTTATTAAGTAGATGTCTACTGCTTTCCAACTGTTTCTAACGTGCCATTATGCCATCAACAGTTTCCGTAAGTTAAAAGTGATAGCGGACAAGTCAGCGACAGCCCAGTCAACGATGGTAACAAAAAACGCGTTCGTCGTTATTCTCGTGCTCCACGAATTATCCGTTTTGCACGCCGAGGACTGTGCTGCTCTGAGTCGGAACGTGGTGAAATGATTGGCCAACCCAAAACGTGTTAATTGTTTGTTTGACGTGATCGGCCAGTCACATATGTGAAGCCTTGTACCGAACAGAGTATAGAATAATTATGATCAGGGTACAGAGGACTGTCAAGGAATGAAAAAGAGGAGACGTGTTTTAGTTTAGGCCGTAGTGCTTAAGTATTTTGTAGCTGGTCTTCTGTGGGACCAGTTGGCACAACCTGAAAGAACTGTCGATGCTCAGCTATTCGTTTCATTCAAAGTAAGTTCAGGAACGAGGAGACTGGGGCGGTTCTACTGGACCTAGGACTGCAGAGACTGCTGCATCCTTCATGCGCTCCGGAGTCAGCGAGTCGCATGGGAGGTGTGGCATTTCGTTCCGTCTACGTCACTCTGGGTAGTCGTCAGCTGATGGAGAGCTGCAGCTTTGCTCCACCCCACAGTGCGTCTGTCTTCGTCTTCGTCCGCCTACGTTTTCGTCTGCCTACGTCGTCATCTAGCTCCCGTCTGCGTCCGTCTCTGTGGTAGTGCCACGGTGGTATGTACGTTAACAGTGTGTGCGGTATCTCGCTCTGTATTAGTAAAGGCCTTTGTTGTGTTGTGGTGTTTTCCCATAACTAATCTCTAAGGGTTTTGGTCGTGTGTTCCACACATTACGTTTAAGCAGTTATACTGACGTCTTAGTTCAGTGGTAGTACTAAACAGTTTAAAAAATGAGCTGAAGTACATTATTTGGTATCGTGTTATTGTTATGTTGAAAAATTATATGTAAGTAGTAGTTTTAGAGGAAACAGTGACAGATATGAATAAACGTATGAAAGCGTAGAATGAATGTGTGAATAAAATATATTGTGTATATTTACAATACAAGCTTTTATTTATAGAGACAGAAAGGAGTCAGAGAGTGAATGAGGGTAAGGTTTGTAGTGTGTGTGTGTGTGTGTGTGTGTGTGTGTGTGTGTGTGTGTGTGTGTGTGTGTGAGTGAGAGAAAGAGAGAGAGAGAGAGAGAGAGAGAGAGAGAGAGAGAGAGAGAGAGAGAGAGAGAGAGAGGGGGTCATTCAGAAGTTGGGGCAGTGTGTGTGTGTGTGTGTGTGTGTGTGTGTGTGTGTGTGTGTGTGTGTGTGTGATGTAGTGTGCGTGTGTGGTGTAGTGTGTGTGTGTGCGCGCGCGCGCGCGCGTGTGTGTGTGTGTGATGTAATGTGCGTGTGTGTGTGTGTGTGTGTGTGTGTGTGTGTGTGTGTGTGTGTGCGCGCGCGCGCCTGCGGGAGGGCGTGTGTGTGTGTGTGTGTGCACTCGCCTGTGTGAATTGTGTAGTACCTCTTTCCTCCTATGTAATATGCCTTGCTGAATTGTCATCATTCATAAAATACCGTGAAGTACTTAGGACTGTAATTATGAGAATAAATAAGTCTAGAGGCTAGAGGCCGCCTTTGATAAGTGTTCGTTATCATGATCATCATCATAATCATCATTATTGTTAATAGGCCCTGCATGGGTGTTGTCCCAACCGGAATTCGAACTAATAATTAACCTATCGTCCTCTAGTCTAGACAGCCTTCAACACTGTACCCGCTAAGACAAACCTTGTCAGTGCGGTATTTGTGCACTTTAAGTTACACATCAGAGTGTGTCAAAGTCAGCTATGTGTCAAAAGGTCTCCATTGCTCTAGAGACTAGGTCAGTGCTATATTTCTGTACTTTAAGTCAGATGTCAGAAGGTGTCAAAGTCAGCTATGTGTCAGAAGGTGTCCATTGCTTTAGAAACTAGGTCGGTGATATATTTGTTCACTTTAAGTTGGATGTCAGAAGGTGTCAAAGTCAGCTATGTGTCAAAGGTGTCCATTGCTCTAGAGACTAGGTCAGTGCCATAGTCGTGCACTTTAAGTTACCTGTCAGAAGGTGTCAGAATCACCTAGGTCAGCTATGGGTCAGAATAAGTTACATGTCAGAAGGTGTCAAAGTCAGCTATGTCAGCTATGGGTCAGAATAAGTTACATGTCAGAAGGTGTCAAAGTCAGCTAGGTTAGCTATGGGTCAGAATACGGCCAAAGCGTAAGGTCGTTGTGATACTTTTGCACTGTAAATCACACGTCAGTTCAGTAATATAATTCAACACATGTTAAGCCATATGTCAGAAACCTTTCGAAGCAAAGCCAGAACCCGCACGATTATGGACGACTTTGAAACAAACTCAGACATCATGTTTATTTATTTATTTGTAGAAAAAAGACACTCAGAAGCAAAGTAAATCAGACTGACCTAGCCTGTCGCATCCAGGAGCAATCCTCCCTGCGCGTATTATTCTAGAACCAGAACTAGAACGAGAACCGGGCTCCGCATTGGCATCGACCAAGGAGAGGTCTGTTGCAGCCGGTGAGTTATGACTGGTTTTCGTGCCAAACCGTGTGATTGGTTGCATTTTAAGGCCAGTTCTCGTGATGAAGAGGCCGATTGGCTTGTTTCAAGTCTGATCCCAGGAAAAGATGACTGGCATCCGAAAGTACCTCATACCTCTCCATTAAGGAATTTGGTTGAACGAGAAAGAACAGGGTGGAGTGGGGTGAGTGTGGGATGGGGGGTTACTGTGTACATTTTGTGACGACTGTCGATGAAATAACGAAATAAAGAGGATATACAAATATGAACGAATGGTACACTCTTGTGAAACCAAGGGTCGAAGTTCTTACGAAGAGGCAACTAACTTTAGACGTGCTGTGTTTTCGAAATTGTTCTGGGTCTGTCTGACCTGTTAATCTTCTGGGAGAAGTTGAAAATGTCACAGATTTATTTTTGGCCGTGGACACAGTAATGGCTATCAGTCACAAATCTCTGTGTGTCTATGTCTCCGTCTCTGAGAACTGTCAGCTGCTTTACAAGATGCATACAAATAAATCTTAGCTCCAATTTATCTTCTCGACTATGCCAACTGCTTATTATAATCAGCTGATTTCATAAGGCGTGCGTACGTGTGTGTGTGTGTGAGTGTGTGTGTGTGTGTGTGTGTGTGTGTGTGTGTGTGTGTGTGTGTGTGTGTGTGTGTGTGTGTGTGTGTGTGTGTGTGTGAGACTATACAATATTTTGTTTCAATCGATCTTGTGTTTTTCTAGATG
>OY757545.1:20669696-20684696 GCA_963584105.1 Alviniconcha strummeri | reverse complement strand
CATTCACACCATTCTTTCTCAAGATTTTCCATAAGTTTTTTCTTACAACAGAGTCAAACGCCTTTCTGAAGTCAACAAAAGCGACAAAGAGTTTTCTATGATAGGATAGCTGTTTTTGAATAGTTGCAACTATGGTGAATAAATGATCAATAGTATTGTAGTTTTTGCGAAAACCTGCTTGGCATTCATCCAGTATCTCGTTCTCTTCAATCCATTTGTTCAGTCTGTTGTTAAGAATGTGGCTATAGAGTTTGCTACAAATATTCAGCAGAGATATGCCCCTGTAATTATCGGGGTTGTTAGCGTCGCCTTTTTTCAGCAACGGGTGAATAATTGCTTCTGACCAAGCTTGCGGGTATGAACCTGTTGTAAATAATCTATTAAACAATTTTACTAAAAATGGCACAACAAAAGTGGCAGAATGTTTGAAAAATTCCCCAGTAATACCGTCTGGTCCAGCTGCTTTTCCATTCTTTAATGCTCTCACTGCAGTATAAACTTCAGCTTCAGTGATGTCACCTTCCAATGACTCAAAAGAGAAGAGAGAGAAACTGGGAGAGAGAGAAAGAGAGAGACAGAGACAGAAACAGAGATACAGAGAGAGATACAGAGAGAGACAGAGAGAGAGCAATTTGTCATTGTCCCTTTCTTTTTTCTTCTTCTTTTTTTTTCTTCTTCTTTTTTCCCCGCTTACCCCCACCTCCACCCAAACCCCCCACCCCCCACCCCTTTTTTTTTCTTCTTTTTTTTTCCTTTCGCGTGGGAGGGAGGGAGGGAAGGATTGTACGTGTAAACCTACGCGACCTGGCTGATGTTGGTCTGTCGGTGCCAATAAACCACCGAATGCTAAAAAAAACACCTGAACTACTGCAGCAAGTAGGTCTACAGACAGAGTGTGTCAGTGCGTCTGGTCAGGAATGTTTTCTTTGTTGGTTTGACTTCTCACTTTGGCACGTTTCTACAAGACAGCAATTAGCTTCTTACTTACAGTCATCCGCCGGCGGAGATAACTGTAAAGTGTATTTCCGTTTACTTCTGTCCGCAGTTCTTCGTCTTACTTCTTGAACAAACTTGCGGCTTCTTCTTCCTCTGCTTCTCCTTCTCTTCCTCCTCCTCCTCCTCCTCTTCTTCTTCTTCTTCTTCTTCTTCTTCTTCTTCTTCTTCTTCTTCTTCTTCTTCTTCTTCTTCTTCTTCTTCTTCTCTTCTTCCTCCTTCTTTTTCTCCTCCTCCTTCTCCTCCTACTCCTTCTTCTCTTTTCCTCCTTCTTTTCCTCTTCTTCCTCTTCCTTCTCCTCGTCCTCCTCCACCTCCTCTTCCTCCTCTTCCTTCTTCTTCTTTTTCTCCTCCTCCTCCTCCTCCTCTTTTTTCTCCTCCTCCTTCTCCTTTTCCTCTTTCATCTAACTACTGCCAGAGACTACTACCGTTGCTGCTTTTTTCTTCTTGTTCTCCTCCTCGTCTTGCTGAGTTCTTCTTCGTCGTCGTCGTCGTCGTCGTCATCTTCTTCTTCTTCTTCTTCTTCTTCTTCTTCTTCTTCTTCTTCTTCTTCTTCTTCTTCTTCTTCTCAGTGTGTTCAGGTAATTCTTGATACCTTTGATAATCTGCACTGATGCTTTAGGTACTAGATTTCATCCTCTGTAAATATACAATCGTCATAGTGGTTGTACCATTAGCATCAAATATGTAATGTATCCGGACTTTGGCCTTCTTAATCAGAAGACAACGGCGACTTTGTACGTGGATGAAGGAGAGAGAGGTTGTATGTACTTGACTCTTGACTCAAATAAAGGCGTTCAATCGCATTTAATATACAAACTCCAATACCCCTCCAGTTCCGAGAAAGGTCTGAGGTTTCCACAGACTATTTACATTAGTCTGGGCCTTCTGGTGATGCAAATGGAGAAAGTTGGTGTTTTACGCCAAGTCAACCATCACGGTTATATCATGGTTATCAAATGGAGAAAACAAAACCCGAGTATATAATCAAATTAAGCTCCACCGCAATCAAAAATCAAAATAAATAAAACGGCGTAGCCAAGGTTTTATCCTAAATCGACTTCAGAAATAAAACGGAGGCCAACAAACCGCGTACCTCCACCATTTGACAAACTAAAAACAGCAACAAGGGAGTTAACTAGCCCTCGAAAGACGCGGACACACTGACAAACACAACAACAAAGACCATGGATCGACGGTGACTCCCATCTGACATGCGAGTCAGTACAAGGTATAAATCAACCCCACGAAAGGTATACCCCCACATCTTCACAATTAACGAACTAAAAAAAAAAAAAATGACGAAAAAAATATTTTGGGGCGTCAGTTCATTCACTCGGATCGACAATTCTAGCCGCACTTTACATGGATTTAGCGACGACCCGACACAGATCTTGTTTATCTGAAGAGGGTATATAGTCACGGACTCTACCATCTATGTGATCTATCGAAATCGCTTCAGTGGGGCTTATCAAAGCCTTTAAATTTTAGTGGAACTGCAACTGCCGACGTCATCACAAGCCCTCCCAACAACAAGCATCGTGTGGGATTCTGGTTCATCAGGTGCCTGGCCGGATTCACAACTGAGACGTATCAGGACAGGAAAATGTTACCAACACCTCACCTACATATACCTCCGCACCGTTTGTTTTCTTTGACAGGAGGGGACGGGGAGGGGGCGAAGTCAGCTGTAAAATCTGTACTGGATTCGTCTTCACAAGTCACAGGCCCCTGAATAAAACGGAATGTTAGCTCTTCGGTTGTCCCTGACAACTAATCAAACATTAAAATGCCTCTCATATTACAGGATGTTAGCTCTTCGGTTGTCCCTGACAACTAATCAAACATTCAAATACCTTTCATGTAACGAAATATTAGCTCTTCGGTTGTCCCTGGCAACTAATGAAACATTAAACTAATAAAACATTAAAACACTGAAATGCCTCTCATATATCGCTGCCCATCTTATTGCAAGAGTCATTCTGGTCGTGACTGTGTATATAGCGTTAGGTACAGTCTCCTTCTTCCCCCACCTGCTGGGGTTTCGGTCCCCGCCAGTAGCTCTTTGGGAGACAACTCGGCGTTTCAACCTGTGTTCACCCAGCTATTTTGGTCAAGACGAGAGGCTTTGCTTCGCCCGTACCTGCTGAATCAACACACGAGGGAGTTAATTAGCGCTCAAAAAACGTAACACTAGTACAAAAACAAAGACCTGAGTCATCTACGGTAACTGTCGCCTGGCATGCGTGTAAATATAAGGTACATAAACTCCACCACAGGTACACGTGTACCATGATAGCCCGGTGAGAGTTACCGCAGGTCTTTGTTGTTGTACCTGTGTTACGTATTTCGAGCGCTAATTAACTCCCTTGTGTGTTGATTCTGCACGAGCGCTCTGGGCCTCGTTCTGTTTTAGATTTCTGTACCTGTTGAATCGCGGTAGAAACTGTGTAACGTCATAATTTTTGGTTACAGCCTGGGACCGGTTCGGTCCCAGCGGACTTATCACCAAAGTTCGATGGTTTGATCCTAGTGAAGAACGGACAATTTTCACCTTTGAGTTACCAGTAGTGTTCGGGACGTGTCGTGAGTTTTCTCCGAATACTGCAATTTGGCCGACTATTTTATTGTGAAATTAATGGAAACAAGCTGTTTTGCTGTAAGCTCCATGAGACAACCTACTTCAGAAGTCTTTTCGTCCAAACTCTGATGTCAGTGAGAGAGAAAAAGACACAGAGAGGGAGAGAGAGAGAGAGAGGAGGGGGGCAAAGCACACCCAAAAAAACAAACAAACACGAACGTGAACTCTTGAAAAATCAAATGAAAATGAAATTACACTTTTGTGCCTGGATAAAAAAAGTCCAACGTATGTTTTTCTTCAAGCGCCTGTGCTGGTAGCAAGCTATACACAGACGCCATACAGTTGCGTATTGGTGTTCCGGAACCCCAATGGAAACCTCAGAAATGGGACACAGGTGCCGGCGCGTGATGCACGTGCTACCGAAGTGGGCTCGCGAGCTTTTCGGGGATAGATGAGGCAGAGTGGTTTCTCGACAGGAAAAATAACAACAACAAAAAACAACTTTTGTAAATGGACCGACAAAATCTGGACTGTGCAATTTCCACCTTATTTCGCGTTGCGAGTGTGTCTTAGGTGATACAGTTGTTGCCTCGCTTTGTCAACGTACCGCCACTCGCAGTTATACGAGCGCTGTTCTGAGGTCCTTTACCGGGTAATTCCCAACGCAACCGGGTAGCAAAAGGTTAATGGTCTAACCCCCAGAAAAACGCGATGGTTGTAACTGCCAGCTGAAGCCTATATAGAAGCCTCGTGGGGCCTATGGATGGATAGGAATGAGACATAAGCCTCATGGGGTCTCTGGATGCGGATGGATAGAAATCAGACAGAAGCCTCGTGGGGGCCTATGGATGGATAGGAAAGAGACGGAAGCCTCGTGGGGCCTGCGGATGGATAGAAATGAAACAGAAGCCTCAGTGGGCTGTGGGTGGATATGAGTGAAATAGAAGCCTTGTAGGGCCTATGGATGGATAGAAATGAGACAGAAGCCTCAGTGGGCTGTGGGTGGATATGAGTGAAATAGAAGCCTTGTAGGGCCTATGGATGGATAGAAATGAGACAGAAGCCTCAGTGGGCTGTGGGTGGATATGAGTGAAATAGAAGCCTTGTAGGGCCTATGGATGGATAGAAATGAGACAGAAGCCTCAGTGGGCTGTGGGTGGATATGAGTGAAATAGAAGCCTTGTAGGGCCTATGGATGGATAGAAATGAGACAGAAGCCTCGTGATGGCCTATGGGTGGATAGGAAAGAGACAGAAGCCTCATGGGGCCTGCGGATGGATAGAAATGAGACAGAAGCCTCGTGATGGCCTATGGGTGGATAGAAATGAGACAGAAGCCTCGTGATGGCCTATGGGTGGATAGAAATGAGACAGAAGCCTCGTGATGGCCTATGGGTGGATAGGAAAGAGACAGAAGCCTCGTGATGGCCTATGGATGGATAGAAATGAGACAGAAGCCTCGTGATGGCCTATGGGTGGATAGGAATGAGACAGAAGCCTCATGAGGCCGACGGATGGGTAGGAATCAGACAGAAGCTGCTTTTCACTCGATTTTTCTGGGCCTTTTTGTTAAAATTTCACGTTTGAAATCCTCTTAGAGACGATCGTGATTGCAGTGATGTGATAAACAAGACTGGAAAGTGTGGCAAAAGTATCAAATACGTCACACACCCAACTTGTTCTGCTCTTCAGAGCAAAAGAGCGAAGTAAAACAGCTGCCTGAGGGCAGCTCACATGAAGTCGGAGCCAAAACCTATTAAAATGCTCCTTTTTTATATAAATATTGATAGCACAACCAACTGAAGCTTGCAGATGGAAATATTTTCACATTTTTAATCTTCTTTTTTCTCTTTTTTTTTTTTTCTTTTTTTTTTTTTTTCTTCTCTTTTTCCCCCCATGCCAACTTTCGCCTCCCTCTCTCTCTCTCTCTCTCTCTCTCTCTCTCTCTCTCTCTCTCTCTCTCTCTCTCTCTCTCTCTCTCTCTCGCGTTGTGGGAGTTTATATGCTTCATGCATTCATGCTTCATATTCACTCATTTGTTCATGCTTCATATGTGTATATAAATGATGCCTTGTAATACGTTTTAATCTTCTTCTTTTTTCTTTCTTTTTTTCTTTTCTTTTCTTTTTTTCATTTCATTATCCATTAGTTGCTTAGCGAGGACTCGTTATTAGACAGGTTTTCACTGAACCTAAACTACAATCCTTGTTAAATAAAGTTTTCGAGTTTGAGTTCTCTCTCTCTCTCTCTCTCTCTCTCTCTCTCTCTCTCTCTCTCTCTCTCTCTCTCTCTCTCTCTCTCTCTCTCTCTCTCTCTCTCTCTCATATCAAAAAACATACACCATCTGCTGTTCCAGCCTAAAATGTTTTTAAACATCAGTCTCTGTTCAATCAAGATTCAAGCACACAAACGGTTAAAAAAAGAAGAAGATTTTATTAGGACAACACAAAACAATTGCCAGCTCATTTCTGTTTCGTCAGCACACGGAGACAGTCGATCGTTACGTTCCTTCCGGATGGCTGGTGCCACGTGGAACTGCTGCCATTTCGGCGCAAGTTCTGTGTACACCATTAAACCACGTACCAGTCTACACTGTCATTTCATTTAACATACGTAGGTAGGGTGCATGTGTGTTTAGCTGTAACCTGCCACCTGCTCCTTTGGCGGAATGACCGGGATTTGTGATGCGTTTTTGCGGTAATACTGGTGTTGCTGCCAGCACAGAAAGCTGACCCTGGGTGTTCCGAGCCAACTTCCCCAATAAACGTCAGCAGCTCATCTGGAATTCACATCACCAAGATAATTGAAGCGGCGGTGGGTTTTAACGACCACTACGCAGTTAGCATGCTGCCACAGATTGCAGAATTTAATATCGCTTCTCGGCCACACTGACTGTACAATACAATGATTATACCAATAACAAAGATTTCTACAGCGCCCATCTCGTCTGGGATCGAATCGCTTCACAATAGCACAAGACAACACCAACGGCGACAACAAGGAAGCACGTGAAGGTTCCCTACAACAACACAATAGCCAATACATAGTAATAAAAAGGATTTGAATACAATCACTAATATATATAGTCACAACAATGATTTTTATGACACAACTTGTGGGGGGGGGGGGGGGGGGGGGGGGCAGGAAATATAGCCTTTGTATGCTCGAGTTGTAGCATGTGTGGCAAATGTAACAGTCTTGCTCAAATTGAGCAGTGCATGCTACACAGGTATAAAGCCCGGGCGTAAGCTGTGTCTATTTAGCTTTGTATAGTCAGGATGCTTGTGTGTGCGGGTGCCTGTGTGCGTGCGTGCGTGCGTGCGTGCGTGCGTGCGTGCGTGTGTGCGTGTGTGTGTGTGTGTGTGTGTGTGTGTGTGTGTGTGTGTGTGTGTGTGTGTGTGTGTGTGTGTGTGTGTGCGCGCGCGCTTAGATTAGTCTCTAGGGACAGGATTTTGCGCTTTAAAAATACTTCTTTTTTTATGGCTTTTGAAGGCTTAAGTTACCTGAAGGAGTTTTTGATTGTGAGGTCCTGACGTCAAACGAAAGTTTGTTGCAGCTCACAAGACCGGTGTTTGAAAATGGTCTTAGTTGAAAATGGTCTTAGTTGAAAATGGTCTTAGTTGTCTGTAATGCGTTCTCGTGTGCAGTCCACTGCGGCTCACAAAACGATAACTGTGCCTTGTTCCTTTATTTGGCTGTTTCTTCTTGTTTTTTTTCCTCGTACCATAACATCGCCACTGGGGTTAAATTTAGAATCGTTGAAGCGATTGCTCTTTGTTATTGCTGCTGTTGCTGATGTTGTTGTTGTTGTTGATGATGATTTGAGGGTTGTTTCTGTTATTGGTTTGTTTGCTTGCTTTTCTGTTGTTTTTGATGTTAGTTTTCGTTAGCAGTGGTGGTGGTGGTGGTGGTGTGTGGGGTGGGGAGACGGCGGGTGTGTGTGTGTGGTGTGTGTGTGTGTGTGTGTGTGTGTGTGTGTGTGTGTGTGTGTGTGTGTGTGTGTGTGTGTGAGAGAGAGAGAGAGAGATAGAGAGAGAGAGAGAGGAGAGAGAGAGAGAGAGAGAGAGAGAGAGAGAGAGAGAGAGAGAGAGAGAGAGAGAACGGGAGTAGTTTTGATCTTATGTGTTTGTATTTGAATGTAAGTGCCTTGCGCTCATTGAGCAGAGGTGCAGATAAATATTCACTCTTATTATTATCAGTATTATTATCATTTGTGTATATATACGAGTTACCGAAACACCCTCTCTCTCTCTCTCTCTCCTCTCTCTCTCTCTCTCCTCTCTCTCTCTCTCTCTCTCTCTCTCTCTCTCACACACACACACACACACACACACACACACACACACACACACACACACACACACACACACACACACACACACACACACACACACACACACACTGAGAGAGGGGAATCGAGAGAGAGTGATTCCCGATGACTTCAGACGGATTGCTGGTTATCGCCGTTTAGTTATGAATATTCATGGCCTTTATTACACGCAATTCCACAATTTCCCTTCAACGGGCTCCAGCATTTCACTCGTTTAAAAAAAAAATCAAAAAAATCATCAGAACAATCTAAAAAGTCTCCATCGAATGCCAGTCCATCACCAGGTCGACTGTATCAGGGTGCATTCAGACGCAGTCGGGTGAAACAATACCCCACACAGTGGGAATTCACTCGCGTTGTGAATTTCCCGGAAGAAATTCACATCCTGTTGCTCACTGGGCCGTCAGCGAGATGCGCGTGTGGCTGAGGCGCATGTTAATTAACGCACGCGTGTATGCAAATGAGTATGCACGTGCCCGGAACAAGATGTGGGTCCTGTCAAGTCGGTTTCACAGGGCAAGGTTGAGAGGTGAAAATCGAAGAACCGTCTTTGTCCCTTGTAACTGAAATTTAACCCCAACAGCTTTGATTGATTGGTGTGGTCATTTTTAATCTTAGAGCGCAATTCGTTGTGTGCCGCTGGTAGGCAGAATGAATGGCACGAACATGCAGTGGCAATGGTTCAAAGTAACTTTGATGGTTAATGAATGATAACAAAACCTTATTAAGTGTTGGCGTGTATGCTGAAGAGACCTCAGAGTAAAGAAAATATGGGAATGGGCTTGAAACCAAGGATAATAATTATTGGCAGCTTTTGAACCAGAGAGATACACAGAAGAGACATAGAGAAAGAGAGATCTGGATCAAAGGCTGTCAGGTCAAAGCGTCATCATTAACATCATCATCATCGTCGGTCGTCATCACCACCATCATCATCATCGTCATCATCATCATCTCTCTCTCTCTCTCTCTCTCCTCTCTCTCTCTCTCTCTCTCTCTCTCTCTCTCTCTCTCTCTCTCTCTCCTCTCTCTGAATAATCCAACGAAGGCATTATTCGTTGTGGAATTCCTCAACGATCTATTTAAGGACCTCTTCTATTTTGTATTTATGTACATTATCAATGATCTTCCCCTGCATACTACTAGCAACAGAGTTAATTGTGACATGTCTGCGGATGGCACTTCACTTAGTACATCTGATAAAGATACACTGTTCAAAAGGAGCTACAGAGAAGCATAAATGAAACATCTGACTGCTGCGACAATAATGCCACGATTTTTACATCCTGCAACAACAAAAGGTATGCTACTTGCTGCTAGCAAAAAACGTCAGCTTCGCCCGCTTCTCCTTAATCTTAAAGACAGTCCATATTAGCACCGGCACCTTGGCGTTATTATTGATGATGAATTTAGCTGGCGACCACACATTATTGGCATTTGTAAAACAGTGTCAAAAAATCTTTATCTGTTGTCACAGCTCAGACACTTTGTGAACACTCCTAGGGCGCAAGCTGTTTTACCATGCTCATATTTCCCCTCAACTATGCATCTACTGTCTGGGGACGGCTGTAGTGATATCTTATTTTTAACAAACTTAATTCTCTTCACAGAAGAGCTGCAACACTGATGATATCTGATTCTTCTTAACAACCGATACAAAACCTACAGTACTTCGGACTACTTCCATCAAAGAAAAGCTTACATTCATTAAGGCAGTGTTAGCATTATTCAACAGCAACAAGAAATCGTGCGCCTCCGTATCTTAAACAGCTTTTGTCAGTTCCAGAACTCGCGCCACATCTCGATTCATAACTCTGCCCAAACCTAGAATAGACCTTTTTAAAACTTGCCTTTCATTTTCAGGCGCATCCCTTTGGAATGCTGTCCCAGCTTAAATAAGCCCATGCCAGCTTCAAAACACAGCTCTACAAATGCTTCAGAAGCAGATTGTTATATTTTAAAAAAATCATCAGTTTCTGGTTTGTAATGTGTATATACATGCACGTGTAGTTTCCCAGTGTCATTATGATTTGATATATTGCTGTTTCGTATTGTTCATAATGATTGTCGGTTCACATTGATCTTTTCCCTACGTTCATATACATGTATGTGTTTAAATGTTTGCAATTGCTTCAAGGACACGTTGCCTGTATTCGTGCTTAAACCTTTATCCTTGCGTAATTAAAGTTCAAACAATCAGTCAATCAAGCAGCAATTACTCAATCAATCAGCCACTCTCTCTCTCTCTCTCTCTCTCTCTCTCTCTCTCTCTCTCTCTCTCTCTCTCTCTCTCTCTCTCTCTCTCTCCCTCCCTCTCTCCCCTTCAGTCCCTCCTTCTCAGCCGCTCTCTACCTCTCCGCCTCTCTCTATTTTGTTTTCCTTTCCGTGGCTAACTAGGTTGGGCCTGGATGAGTGATGATTGCCTGTCTGGTCCTCATCGGCGAGTGTCATAATTTCCCCCTTTCATGAGTGCTACCCTCGCCCCTCCAGGTCAGTGCTTTAAGCTCGAGTAATTAGCGCAGAAAGGAGTCCCAATTGAAACCACTACACGGCTCAGAGTCTGCTTAGGAACTTTTCTTTTGACATCTCTCTCTCTCTCTCTCTCTCTCTCTCTCTCTCTCTCTCTCTCTCTCTCTCTCTCTCTCTCTCTCTCTCTCTCCCCCGAGGTTTAAAAAGGTATTGTACTTATTCCATTACAATCGTTAATAAAAGAAATCATTCGTTCGGTCTCTCTCTCTCTCCTCTCTCTCTCTCTCTCATCTCTCTCTCTCTCTCTCTCTCTCTCTCTCTCTCTCTCCCTTACTCCCTCTCTCTCTCTCTCTCTCTCTCTCTCTCTCTCTCTCTCTCTCTCTCTCTCTCTCTCTCCCGAGGTTTAAAAAGGTATCGTACTTATTCCATTACCATCGTTAATATATAAAAAAATCATTCGTTCGTTCTCTCTCTCTCTCTCTCTCTCTTCTCTCTCTCTCTGACCAACAAATGCTGTCGTACACAGAAACGCATTATTTTCCAGGCTGATAGTATGCACCCAACTGTCCAAGCTAAAACTGTAAAGTTTGTAAAGTAACGTCTTCAGCAGGTGAGTGTGACTTTAGCTATTATTTTGCCAGGCTGATAACACGGACTGAGTTGTCCAAACGCTAGATGACTTTAGCTATTTGTCAGAGTTATAACAGGGACTCCATTGTCCAAAAACTAGGTCACTTTAGCTATTTGCCAGACTAATAAAACGGACTCAGTTGTCCAAAAAACTAGGTGACTTCAGCTATTTACCAGGATGATAACACGGACTCCAATGTCCAAGCTAGATCTGCAAATTAGCAGGTGGTTCTGACCTTAGCCATACCGACGCTGCCAAAGACAGAGCTTGCTTGCACCGTTAGTGTCAGTTACCTTTCTCTCAAGGGTAGACTCAAAGACAGGCCAAGGCGCTCAGTACCAGCCAGAAGCCTTCGCTGTGAGGACTTTGCTCCACGAGAAAATTCCAGTCGGCACGAAAGAAAATCTCAGGTCCCGAACAGGAAGTCATCTGCGTCCTTATTACAGACAAAATGGAAAGCACTTTGCCGGGGTCATCGTATGAACAGGTAAGGGCGGGAAATAGGTTAAACTTCCAATAATTACTTCACACGCCCCTCTTTTACAGCAAAGCTCTGGCTTTTCCGCTAACCCCCCCACTTCCACCTACCCTCCACCGCTTCCATGCCACTCTCCGCACCTACCTTCACCTCACTCCCGCTTCCTTTTCGTTACCCATAGAGACTCCTAGTGCGGATTCCTTCCACAGATTACCTGCTGTACCGCTGCCTTGGATGTCTGACGGAAAGGTGCAGGACGTTGTTTAAGGCTGAGCGCTTCAGATCTCGCGCCCAACAGCAAAGTGGCGGTAATTGAAGACAAGTTATCGTGTAGTGCTGCAACCGACGGTAGTGTGCGGCGGGTACGTTGAGGTCTCATTGACTGGGAACCATAATGTTCGAATCCGGCTTCGAAAGCAGCCAGAGACTAGGGTTCCAATGTGTATATGAACTGTAATTCCTATAAATTGTTGTTGTTTGTTTGTTTGTTTTTATTTTGTTGTTGTTGTTTTGTGTTTGTTTTGTTTTGTTTTAAACGAGTTCTTTGAACAAATGTCGCTGTTTTTGTCTTTCTTTCTTTCTTTCGTTTCAAGACTGGACAAAGGATCATCTAGTTTTACTTTCACTGTATGGTTTCAATCAGTTTCGCTTTTCAGTTTCATATGCGCAACCCTGATTCAGAAAATAAATAGTGTATGAAACTGTGTCTAAACGGTGATTGTTTGTTTGTTTCTTTGTTGTTGTTTTCGGGGCCTGTGGGGTATAAATTTGAGTTAAATGCAATTTTCTGTCAAAAATCAAAGTGCTGGTTTATGTTTTTGCCTGATCTTTGGGGCAACTTATATACCAAATTTCTTTAAGGATTAATGCAAATGCTGTTGTATTGTCTTGTATTGTACATAAATACAATAAAGAGGTTGCATATAAAGTACTGTGACGCCTGTCCCTTCGCAAAATCACAAAGGGCGGGTGTGAGGGGTGTATATGTGTTGGGGGTCACAAATTTTCTGCTCTGACATTTCGGGACCGTACGGTCTGTTTGCCTCGGAGAGGGAAACTTTGTGCTTGTTTGCCATGTTTTAACAGCCAGAAGTCCTTACGTCATGAAGTGCCAACGGGAGATTACTCCTACGCCGCTGCTTGTGTTCTCAGCGCGATTACCGCCGGTTGAGAGTTGAGTTGAGGCCCATTTGTCTGGAGCATTTTCAGGGTGGGGGTGCAAAGTGGGAAGACCTTACGACAGCGTGTTTTTCAAGCCTGCACTTTCTCATATCAGCTTTGATCTGTTTGCTGTTCTCTGCAGAGGTTGCAGGCCGTTCGCACACTCTGTCAAGCTAACTGCCAACGTGCCTGTCTGTTTCGACTCTCTGCTCTGTTTGTCTACTTCTCCAAAGAGCTCCTCCGTGGAACGGTCTTGCTGCGCGTGTGTATATCTACCTGCCTGTCATTTGATCGCTGTTTGTCTGCCTGCTTCCCTGCCTTCCTCTCTGTGTATTTTGCCTTTCTCTTTCAAAGTTGGCTCCGAAACTGTAAGCGGTGCGGCCACTTGTGCCACCCATCGCTGATTTAGAACTTAGGAGATGGAACAGCGCCATTGTTTAAACGGCTTGGTCGATAGGGAAAAGTTTCAGGTTCAGTTCAGTTCAGTTCAAAGTGGTATGTGCGAGCGAGGGAAAGCTCATATGCGCTCCAGCCCCTCTCTCTCGGAAGTTCCCTCAGCGTTGCCGCCTTTGCAGATAGTTCCAGTATTTGGTCTGGTTGACAATATGGCCCTTTCTCGTCCTTTCAAGGAAGACCAATGGTCGAGGGCTTCCTCTTTCTACGCCTCTCACTTCCGGGCGATCGATGGTTCGGAGCCCTTGCCGCTTTGTGCCTGCAGGTAGCGTCTCTTTTGCCTATAGGTAATGTCTTGTGCCTGCGGGTAACGTCTCTTAAGCCTACAGGTAACGTCTCTTGAGCCTGCAGGTAACGGTCTGTCTCTTGTGCCTGCAGGCAGCGTCTCTTGTGCCTACAGGTAATGTCTCTTGTGCCTGCGGGTAACGTCTCTTAAGCCTGCAGGTAAAGTCTCTTAAGCCTGAAGTAGCGTCTCTTGTGCCTACAGGTAATGTCTCTTGTGCCTGCAGGCAGCGTCTCTTGTGCCTACAGGTAATGTCTCTTGTGCCTGCGGGTAACGTCTCTTAAGCCTGCAGGTAACGTCTCTTGAGCCTGCAGGTAACGTCTCTTAAGCCTGCAGGTAACGTCTCTTGAGCCTGCAGGTAACGTCTCTTAAGCCTGCAGGTAACGTCTCTTGAGCCTGCAGGTCAGAACGTTCTGTCTCTTGTGCCTGCAGGTAATGTCTCTTATGCGTGCAGGTAACGTCTCTTGAGCCTGCAGGTAATTCTCTTGTGCCTACAGGTAACTTTGTGTCTCTTGTGCCTGCAGGTAACGTCGGAAGAAAACAGGAGAAGAAGAGCAAGAGGAAAATATTTTATAACAGAATCAGTATACAGGGTTCCATACGGATTAGTCATTTGTCTATCAGTTTCGCAGTTAGTGTGTGTGTGTGTGTGTGTGTGTGTGTGTGCGTGCGTGCGTGCGTGCGTGCGTGCGTGCGTGCGTGCGTGCGTGCGTGCGTGCGTGTGTGTGTGTGTGATGAATACGCACGTAGGCCTTTTGTAAGTGCCCCTGGCTCTGACGAGATGGGACGCCCATAAAAATGATGATGTATTCTTCTTCTTCTTCTTCTGCTATTTGCTGCCTGCTTTACGCATCCTCAATTGCGTAATGCTAGCTATGTTGGGCAACCTCTAATGTTGGAAACCATGAAAGCATCATAACTGTTGCTGGTAATAGCAGTTTACGACAGCCGTTTTCCTCCTTGTCTTGCAAACAAAACATCCAGTCTCTTCTCGTACTGTTTTCACTAGACTGTAGCTCTGCTGTCGTCATTCCGCTTAGACGGCAGCCAGGAAACACTGCAGTGTTTACGGCTCCGATAGGATAGAAGATGTTCAAAGGTGCAAGCAAAAGGCAAACACCACGAAAGGTTTGGGGATTTCAGAAGGGAGGGGATGTGTAGGGGGTGGGGTGGTGTTGGGGGTTGGCGGGAGCTGGGGGGGGGAGGGGGGGGGTTGATGGGACGACGAAGACCTCCTTTGATTTTCTTCCTAAGATTCACGCCGTTTGGTTTTCCCGGTCAACATCATTTGTCTCTTGATGCTTGTAGCTGTGTAGCTGTGTGTGTGGAGTGTAAAAATGTCAGCTGGCGCTCGGATAGAATTTGCCTCTTGAGCGTAGGATGCGTGAGCGTGTGTGGGGTTGGGGTGGGGGGTGGAGTGGGGAGTAGGGGGTGAATGAGTAAATGCGGAGAGGAAGGGAGAGAGGACTAGATGTGAATCTTCTATCCGTGTTTCCTATCTCACGGGAAGAAATCTGCACGCTGTTGTAGACCTCTCAGTAAATTGGCACACGCTGGTTTCAGGCGTTGGCGTAACTGTCGTTGTTGTTGCGTGGCTATAAACAGGCCATAGACAAGGCAGAG
>OY757545.1:20637239-20669496 GCA_963584105.1 Alviniconcha strummeri | reverse complement strand
ATTTCCGGGCTGAAAGATGCTCGACGCCCCTACAAACAATGTAATTATCTCCCGGTCCTGTAACACGTCTACTTTCAATGGTATGCGTTTCAATGAAAATCCTTTCACATGCCAGTGCAAAAAAGAAGACAAAAAGTCTGAAGGGTTTCAGATTTGCACTTTTATTGGTCCTTTTCAAGTGACATCATGCAGTGAAGGGGTTAATGTGTTTGGATTTTGTTTCAAAACGCTAGCAGTCATTTTTTTCTCCCCCGCCCCCCCGACTTTTGACCTGCTCCAGCTCACGATACTCAGTGTTGCGTGGCTAAACAGGCCATAGACAAGGCAGAGTTGCATCCATTCAAGCAACAGACATGAGGTGTAGTTTACAGTGCGACCATCTTTAATCATCTGACTCATCACGTCATAAAGTATCGTCTGCTACTGGCAGACTATAACAACACGTAACACTCAGCAGTAGGGGCAAGGTGGAGGGGGTTCAGCGTCTGATACTCGTTAATCTGCATAGCATTTTAAACACAGTCAACAAGTCAGTAGTCCAACGCTGTCAGTGTCGTGCGGTATCCGGCACTATCGTTCGAAGGTCGGTCCACAGAGCTTGAACACAGCAGTGGCCCGCAAAGACCACTTTAGGCAATCGAAGGGTTTTATTGCACGCTCATTCAAAGAAAGCGGCCCGGTAAACAAGCAATAACAGGTGTACGAAAGTTCGTAGTACTCACTAGCGATTCCTTCCTGGTAATCAACACAACGCTGCGTGAGTGTTAACTGTGGCCTCGCTTCACAGCTGGCCGCGCACTCCAAGAAAGCAGTTAGCACCCAGTTCCTACGCCGCTGCGATTCATTGATTGTTGGCCAAATTGTATTGATGTTTTCATTAGCCGCCCCCCCCCCCCCCCCTCCACATACACACACACACCTCTTTCAACGCCGTCTACTTGACTGCTTGGAGAATGAAGGCTTTGGAAAGAACAAGAAAAAAGGTCTAGTGGAAAAGGTCTAAGGAAACAACCGAACATGCAATCGTACACCGCACCCCCCTCCCCCCCCCCATCACATGTTATGTACACAGCATAGGTTATCTGAAAACCAAACCAGTTGTAACCACAGATGTATGTACAGATGATTGACCACCCGACATGGAGTATTTGAACAAATCTGGGAGTAACCACGACCGTTTTAATCATGTTTGTTTTTTGTTTGTTTGTTTTTTAAATAAAATAAATAGTTTGTTGTTGTTTTTGTTTGTTTAGTTTTTGGAGAATGTTTAGTCTCTGTGTCTGATCTGAAGTTGTTAAAAGGCAAGCCTTAGAAGTGCAACTGTTGATTCTTTACCCATCCCGTGTGTGTGTGCGTGTGTGCGTGCGTGCGTGCGTGCGTGCGTGCGTGTGTGTGTGTGTTTCTGAAGGGGTGGAGGGGTGTGTGTGTGTGGGGGGGGGGGGGGGGGGGAGGGCTGATCGGTCTTATCTCTGAAAAAAGCCAGTGGAACAGGCTGTACAAACGCTGAAGTGTTTAATCCTCGCACAGCAACGTCATATGAGTCATCTGCTTTCGGTCTGGAGGGTCGCGAAGAGCACTACTTCGTCAGAGTATGTTTTGACACGCCATTGACACCTGGAGTGAAAACTAGGCATTCAGCCAGCTAGGTTGGACCAGTGTTTGGAGTCTCGCCGATTCCATTTGCTTTTAAACCTAACTGCAGTTGTCACCCCGGAAGTTTGCACTATGAAATACTTCTGGTTTTGTTTTTTGTTCTGTTTTGTTGCTGTTTTTCGTTTCTCGTTATTGTCGTTGTTTGGTTGGTATTAGAAGCCGAACCAGTTTTACGAATTAAGAATCTGAACTTCGTTTTCTGCTTTATGCATTATTTAATAGGGTTGGAAGTATTTAGGTTCCTGAAATGATCTAACGTGCGGAAAAAAAAAAAAAAAAAATCATTCGTTTCAGTAGGATTGTCTACGTCACAGCATTTCTTTTCTTGCTCCTCAGCATGAACAGAGAGGGAACAACTGTGTATTCAATAATTCAAGCGCAGTCTTCCGTAAAGTACAAACATCATGAAATTTGGGATTTTCAAGTATGGCTTTCAGAGTAATTGACCTTTCTGTCTGCGAACAACAACGTCGACAATGATGAGCATAAAGTTTCTTCTGCCTCTGGTTTTGGCTTGAAGGGTTTTGCCAGCATCACAGAGCACATAAGCCAACTGAAGACTCGAAAAAGAAACTGGCTGCTTCAGATTAGGATTTGGTCAATGGAACTTCAGCGGATTCGGACTAGTATTTATAAAATGTCGGCGAACCATGAAAGAAGAAGAAGAAGAAGAAGAAGAAGAAGAAGAAGAAGAAGAAGAAGAAGAAGAAGAAGAAGAAGAAGAAGAAGAAGAAGAAGAAGAAGAAATCCAGCAAGAGAAGCGCAAAAGAGGCTGACCCAGAGAGACTCAGTGGCGACGATGCCTCAGCGATGGTTGAGTACCACCGATTCAGAGTCAAATTTTAAGAGGAATGGTTGTGTCGGAAATCGTCTTGCCTCTGATTCAACATCAGTTTTAAAGGGACTGGTTGTGTCGGAAATCATCTTGCCTCTGATTCAACATCAGTTTCAAAGGGATTGGTTGTGTCGTTAATTGTCTTGTCAGATTATGATTTGTTCGGAGTCAGTGTCAGTTTCACGGGGCGCTTGTGGAACTTGTCCTGTCTGATTCAACGACTTCTCTCTGAGTCAACGTTAGTTTATTTACGTGGAGTGCTCGTTTTAAGACTGAAATTGATTTGTCTCTGATTCAACGTCACTTTAATTAGGCGGAGATGCTGTAGAGACTGACTTGGCTCTGATTTTTGAGACGATGTTTGATGATTTTTTTGTGCTTATTTTAGCTTTATTGTGTGTTTTGATGTCGGTTGTTTTAGCTTGATTATGAAATGTACGCGCCTAGGGCTCAACTGGGAAAGGTGGCTCTAAAACCCCATTGTGATTATTAGTATACATGGTAGGTAATTACTGAGTACTTTATAGAAACATATATAAGTTCTAGTGCGTATTGTGTGTGTGTGTGTGTGTGTGTGGGGGGGGGGGGTATGAAAAGAGAGAGGGAGAACGAGAGAGAAGGATCAGGGAGGCAGAAAGAAGGCGTAGCGTTTTGGGCACGGGGTTCCGAGGGATCGCGACTCAGTTTACAGTAAAGCCGTTTGTGAAAGCTGATTTTCCCAGAGAACATTTGCACGGGTTTTGTGTCGTCTAATTAACAGCAGCGTTCTTTTCGACCTTTTGTCTGTTTTGATCCTGAACCGACTGAACATGTTTAAAACAACCAAAGAAAGAAAGAAGGAAAGAACTAAAACACACGCGTTGTCACCGACTCACCCCACCGATCAAATCTAGCCGGCACCGTACGATTCGCATTAGGCTTTATCACCAGAAGGCCGGACGGGTGCAATTGTAAACACGACCAGCAGTGCACACGTACCTACGTACGTTTCTCGGTCGCACTACAATATCAGTTGGTACATTCAAGGCGTGTTACGGAACACACATAAACTGACTGCACTAAACTACCCGGTGGAAAGTGATTACTTACGGCCCAGTTTCTCGTGTCAGCAGGTACAGTACGGGTGGACTGGGCTAGTCCTACGAGGACTTTGACTGACTTCTTAGCAGTCATTAGTCAAATGGTTCAGCCGCTAAGAAATACTTACCAACACCTAGGGCGAATGATACGATTACCTCCATATGTTGTTGGTTCAGGTTGCCTCGCGTTGTCTGAAATAGCCAGTCCTTTTTTCAAGCAGGTAGGCCCGCTACGTGTGATCTTACTGGATTTTGAAGTATCAGCATATTTTCGGGAATATTGTTTACTGACACCCTGTGTGCTAGTGTATGTGAGTGAGTGAGTGAGGAGGAGAAGAAAATTAGACAAATAATGAAAAAGCGGACCAACAGCAAACAGAACCGACAGAGGGAAGAAAACAAAACAAGCCAAACCAAGCCTCCCCTTTCCAAGGCAAAAAAAAAAAAAAAAAAAAAAAAGAGAGAGAGAGAAAAAACGGAAGATAACCGCAACCAGACCACAGCAAACCGAATACTAACTTTATAGCATGTATTTCATCATTCATTTTGCCTATGGCTTGGTTTGCCGACACTAAAAAAGAAGAAGAAGAAAAAAAAAAAAAAAAAAAAAAAGCATAGTCTAGGCTATTTACGTCAAATTCTATTCCATTTGATTTTAGTAATTATATTAATAATTCATTTTTAAAAACAAAATTGATTTTCGAGAGAGACCAGCATTTTTTAGTTTTCGTTCCTTTGCATAAGCAAAACAACAACACAAAAATACTAATACAAAACTATCACTACAATATACAGCAAGTGAGATAATGATGATGATGAGATGATGATGATGAGAGAGAGAGAGAGAGAGAGAGAGAGAGAGAGAGAGAGAGAGAGAGAGAGAGAGAGAGAGAGAGAGAGAGAGAGAGAGAGAGAGAGAGAGAGAGAGAGAGAGAGAGAAACAAGGGAGACTACTTTTAACAGCCGGTTGTTACTTTTAATCACTGGTTGTGTCCCATAGTATGTAGTTTCATCAGCCATCCAGTGTTGTCAATTTCATAGCCCATTTCGTCATGCATGCATGCAATGTCAGTAAACAGTTTCAAATGCAACACTATAAAATGTCGAAGTATAAGCCCTGAGGATCAACCTGATCACAGCAGCAGACACGGTGATAATAGATGAATCCAAGAAAACAGTAGTTTTCTTCTCACTGAGAGTTCCGGCGAACCGTTTCACGTCAGCTTTTCCTTCATCCGTATGGTTTACAGCCTTACAGTTTGAAGACTCTGACACATTTTATCAAGCCTGTGCAACACCTTTTAAAGGACTAGCTGACTGAGAACCTACAGAAACCTGAAAAAATCGCCAGAGCAAAAGAGTCATTCTTCATATCGGTAAGTGCAATGCAAACTCTAAGTTCTTTCCGTCTCAGTTTTCTCTTTTAAAGTTCACACGTCCAGGTGTATTATTTTGGCCGCGTTCATTGATTTAATAGTGATGTTTCTCTCCCCCACTTATCTGACTGGCATTTCGAGGTACAACACGTCTATATAACCGACTAATCTATGATTTAGTTTCTCAGAGTGAAACAGCCGCAGGTACATCGGCGAAGGCGACAGACGGGGCGGGGTTGTTAACTCCCTTGATTTTTACCCGGTATCGCTTAAGTCCCTTGGCCGCTATTGGCCTACAGGCAGCCACCGAGCTCCCAGGAGATACGTGAGCCGGTTTGAAGGACCTCGGTTCGATACCGCTTCGGCTCTCCTTTTTCTTCAGAAAGGTTGTGGTTTGTGGACACTGCCTTGTGACTTTGTCCATCACTTCCTACTGAAACATTAAAATGGCTCTCATCGCTGCCCATGTTAACGCAGGACTCATTCTGGAGGTGACAGTGTAGCGATAGGTATATAATCTCCCTCTTCTCCCACCTCCATACCGCCCCGCCCCCCTTTCTCCCCGTCCCTAATAAGCCTTATGGTTTCTGTGGACGTTAAACTACTTACAGGAGATGCATGGAAGCGGGGAAAGTTTGACTCAGCGAAGTAACATTCAGAATAATTAGGCATTCACTGATGGGCGGACGTGTACGCTATGGTCATGTTTCATTAACTGGGGACTGATACGGTGGGGATGTGGGGAGGGCACATCCATAAACCACAACTGCTGAACGGAGGGCTTGAAAGGTGAGATAAAACGAATTTGATTCATTAAACACATGTATGTCAGTGTATAGCTACCATCTCAAGTATCAGCTTACCACCAGGGCAGAGCTCACTTAAAACGCCCCCACAGCTAAAATACTCGTGCCAGCGCTGCACATAAAAAGAGTGGCAGTGAATGGTCACTTTATTAGCCGCCACCCAGTATACCATCTTTACCCTTAAGCAATAATACTGTATTGTATTATTATTACAGGTATGAAGGCATTTGCATTATGAGTATTTGTGTTATAGAATTTGTTGTAACAGGTTGTGGATCTGTGGGAGTGCTACTGCTGTGGAATCCTTGTTCATGACCACTCTAAAAATTAAACAGTGAAAAGGGTCTTGACAGATGGGGCTCCTTGGTCAGGGTTTCATTTACATCATTACATGGAATATGAATGGAAAGGCCTCAGAAAAAGTGACCTATAAGTATAAAGAGGGATGGTCTCTCATCAATTTGACTTTTAATCAGGGATTCCACTGTACCTGTACTTTAAAACTGTGACTGTCATCGATGTTTGTGTGGTAATCTCTGCAGTGCCTGTTCATAAGACTGTCATGTTCTGTACTGTTAGCTGGGTCAGAAATGTTCACTGCTCATCACTGTCATCATTATTTACAGTGATGGCGGCAGCTGCAGCAACAATTCAAATGGAATCCCCTGGGTCAGCGGGTAAACCTGCTCAAGACCAGAGCAACCCTGATGTTGCAGGCGACAACTCGCCACACAGCTACCCCCACAGACCCAGCAGGCAGGGATGGTGGGGAAGGCAGTGGAGACCAGCACCACCTCTTGCTCAGACAGCAGACCCCTGGCCAGCCACCGATCTGCCTGAGGCCAGGCAGCAACAGCAAGAGGATGGGCAAAGCAGTGAGATAGCCAAGCAGGCTGACTGGCCCTGCAGACATGGTGGTCCACATTTCTGGCATCCTGATAGAGGGGTGAGAGTGGGCGAGGTCATCACTGATGGGAAAAATCATGAATATGGTGAAAATGGCAGACCCTACTTCTGGCACCCCAACATGGAAGTGAGATGGGGCAAGGTCGTTACTGATGGGAAAAGTCATGTATATGGCGATCTTTCGCCATATGGAATGGCTGGTTACCACGGACACAGATATCCGTATTTCATGCAGCGTCGACTACAGCATGGACATGAAAATACCTACATTTTCAGAGAGTTTGATTTTGTTTGACATGATCACGTGCCATTTGGAAGTGAACCCCAATGACATGAAAATAGTGCCTGTGTCCAGAGCACATCTCATTAGTTTACTGTTGAATATGTGCTTACCAGTTTGTTTTGTAACCCAGCTACAAGCAAACAGGCAGAGAGAGAGAGAGAGAGAGAGAGAGAGAGAGAGAGAGAGAGAGAGAGAGAGAGAGAGAGAGAGCAAACACATTTTTGTTGTTGTTGCAATAATTTTATTATACTTAGCTATTGCAGACAAGATCAGCATTTTCTTTGTAAATCAAATAATTCAAGAATTATCAAAATTATTTTTGAGGAAAAAAATAAATATAGAAAAAGCAATAAGAACATGTATATATATATATACACATATATATCTACATATGTGATAAATACTGCAGCCTCTTTGATGTACTGATGTTTCAGCACAAAGTGATTTTTTCAGGCAACAGGTCATTAACAAAAACACTGTAAAATAAGCATCTTTAACAAAATATGTACAGATGTAGACCAAAAACATATTTGGTACCTTTCGTATAATTGTCATCTTTAGCTGCACTACATAGCTGTAAATTTATATATGCATAGAATTTTTGTATTCAATTTACTTTGTTAGCACTTTGTTTCTTATTGTTTGATCACATAAAAATCACTTCTTTTTCTTAATACATACATACATACATATATATATATCTTGATTATATGCATTTCATCTCTTTTTCCTTGCTTGTTGTACAATTTTTGTTTTGTTTTTGTTGTTTTTTGTTTTATATATAAATTTCATTTACATGTATGTTCTTTTTACAAAAAAATAAATCGAACAATGTCTTGGAAGACTCTGACTTGGAAGAACTGGGTATATTGTGTCACTTAAAAGCAGCAGCAACAACAGAACTTGAAAAAATATGAATAACAAATACAGCATGTGGGGTGACTCACAAAGCATTTTCTTTTGATTCCTGCATTGCATCAACAACTGTAATATCCAGTATCAAAGTATCATGTTCATATGGCAACTTTTGTGTCCCTTGAGTGAAGCAGTCTTTGGCTACATATGTATAGCACATCACATTCATTTAACAACAAAATGAAAACAAAAGGAAAACTCTGAAAATGTATCACTTGCATTAATTTCTCATTGTACTTATAAAGTGTGGTGTGCTCACCCCTGGTGGGTGATCCCACACTGTATGAATTCATTTCATTGTCATTAGCATAGCTGTTGACTGAGCATTACAGGAGATGGGAATGAATCATTATGGCAAAAATATAAACACAGATACATGCAGATGTTTTGCTGTTAAATAAAATTTCCTGTGAAAACAGAAATTTCTTTTCAAGGCACTCAAGCTACCAAAGTTCAAACTTTTCTCTGTGAAAACACACAAGTGAGACAAAGCCAAGCATGCCATCGTTCACTGTCCACAGTCCTTGTGCAAGCACAAGGACTTTGTTCAAAGCATGTGAGAAATGTCTGACCAGCAGCAAACGGCCAACATAGTGAAAACAGCTAACTTGTGATGACAGTGTCAATCTATCCTAAAAGAGCAAAGAAATAATTCCTGTTTTGAGAGCTCCCCCACCCCCTTCTCCCTTGCAGTCATAAAACTCTTCAATGTTCCTTTAACACAAAAGAACTTGAGCACACCAGACCAACATACAAGGAATTATTTCTTCAACTACAAGAATCAAAAACCAGGAAATCCTAAATGCTCTAATCTTCCTGAAAATGGAATGAAAAATGTAAGTCCAGTGACACGTGTTGGCACATGTTGTTACTCTTTAAGTCTTGGCTAGTTTTAATTTACACCACAGCAAAACATTTGGAATGATTATTGCACACATATGCATTTTGATAGATATTCATATAAATAATGCTGTTCAAAAGAATACTTTGCACTGTAAATGTGCATGATTAATACCAGTGCTAACAGATTCTCACACATTCCACATGAAAAATGAACATATACAAGCCTGTGTAATATGCTTTCAAAATATCAAAGCCATGGGTCAGTTTGGAATGAGCAAGAAACAAGTGGCATGTAAACAAGGAGTTGTCTACAGCTGAAATAGCCACTAATGAATCTCCTCATAAAACTGAGTGCACAGTCACAACAGCTTTGGTCATCACTTTACACCTTTAATTAATTAGTAAAGTCAAGACATGCTGTTGGCAAAATGAACATTTTAAAAATCTAAATTATATATATAATTATACAGCTGATTTAGTCCAGTTTTTGGCACCCCTATAAATAGGAACATGTATTCCCACCTCCCAAAATGCTATCAATCTCTTACTGTCATAATGAAAGGTTGCAAAAAGGACAGGGAAGGTGGGTTGCAAAGGCACAAGGGTGGAAATACAGGTTGATTTTTTTCAGTATATTTAAATTTGAGAGTCTGTCCTTCATCTCCCCATTTCATAAAGTCACATACTTAACTCTTTCATCCCCTGGTATACTCAGCCTTCACCTTCCAGTTGTGCTGAGTAGAGTCACAAACATAAACTTAGCTCCTTCAGTCCCAGCCATGTATTCATGGCCCAACCTTCACTTCCCAGCTCTGCTGAGTTGAGTCAAAAATTTAACTCTTTCAGCCCCAGCAGTGAACTCCCACTATGGCAGTCACTTGCCTCCCACCTTTGCTGAGTAAAGTCATGCACACAAACTTAACTCTTTCAGTCCCAGCTGTATACTCATGGCTTCTACCTCTGATGACTAAAGTCATATACACAAACTTAACACACTGCTTTCAGTACTTTCCACCACTGTCTATGGAAATGAGCAAATGTACTGGTGTGCTGCAGCTGCACTGGTATATCATACCATGAAACCTCTGTACTGAGGTTTACTGGTATACTGGTAATAAAGTGCAGCTCTGCTCAAGACACATACCAAGTGGAATCTTTCACATACCTACACCTTTGAATTCCTCCTTACTCACTTACACTCTGCTAACACAGCAATTTTCACCCTTCTCCATTTCTTTCATCATCATGATCATCATCATCACCTCATCATCATCATCACTAGAGCCATCCATGACCAAAAATTTCAGGCATACAGAATAACAAGTCATTTTTCATGCACTCATGATTGCTTGTCACAAAGGAAGTGACTAGACTCATGTGAATATGCACTGTTCCCATTGCACATGTATCAATGCACAGTCAAATCATAAACAAAACCAGACAGTACACATGTGGCTACAGCTCTGTCTGTGCATCCTTCAGAGATTGGACTAGCTGTGAGTAAGTCTCTCGTGATGTTCTGATCTGTGACTCGGTGAAGGCCACTAGTCCCTCTTGAATCATCAACACACGCTGCTGCATGTATGTCTTAAGCTGCACAATCACAATCAGTCAATTATCCTGGAGTGAAAATAACATAAAAACAGAAATTCATTACAACAACCACGAATACTTATTTGCATCTCTCCTCACATACTGATACATGTGAGCACAAGGCATTTACATAGAAGAAAGATCAAGACTGGGGATGGACTGACCTAGGCAATGAACATGATAATGGTCCTCACCAGGATTAGATTTTTGATAACCCTGCTGCTCACTGCTTAGCTTTGAGAAGCAAAAATCTTATTCAGCTCCTGGAAGGACTGATGCACCTAACATGCTCTTCGTGAAGGGAATACACCTCTCTTTATTTCTGTAGGTCTTCCAGGTCTAAATATAGTGTCTGAACAATTAGTTGCTTTCTTGTTTGTTTTATCTATTCTTCATTCTAAAAAAGGCTTGGAACACACTGTAATAAACAAAAAGCATCACATATTTGATCCCCCAAAAACAAAAACAAAAAATTATCCCAGTCACACGCACAAGCACATGAACATAACATTACCACGACTATTTGGCTTAGATGACTGGAAACATATAAAGCTGGTCCAGTTTGAAGCAGGCAACAATGAATTCCATAATTATTACAATCAGAATCACCAGTTCATCAACATATGAATCTTTTTGCATGTATTTGCTTTTCTTCTCTGGTTTGCTTTTTTTCTGATTGGACTAAAAACCTATGTTAGCACAGTCATAGACTCATACTAAATTAAGTGCTTAATGTGCATTTTACAGCCCATTAATTTCTCCTGTTCTAAAGAGGATAGTAAGTAAAACATGGAGTTCTTCCTCTGTGCAAAATAAAGTTTCATTCAGCTGTTTCACATTTTCCTCATCCTTCCTGAAGAGCAAACACCTACACTTACCTCTCGTTTTGCATTGTCACAGCAGTTGTTATAGGCTGCTTCTGCTGCCTTTTTGGCCTCCTCTGCCTGCAACAAACAGGCCATCCATACCATCAGTGCAGAAGGTGAAGTGGACAGGGGGTCCTCAGCTGGACATTCACTGGTGTGTAGCACAGAGGGTGGGGGCCGGGCTAAGCTCCATTCAGGCTTGATCTGGGCTCAGCACTGTGCTTTTCTGATTGATGATGGCTTTTATATATAGCGCTCTCCTCTGCTCTCAAGCAAACTCACTGTGCTTTTGTTGCATGATTCTGAATGAGTGATTGTTGCTTTTTATAGTGTGTTCTGAATATCCACCAAAGTGGTGTACTTACAGCGCTGTTTGCCTCGTCTTCTTGCCTGGTTCTTGATATTTTAGCACACATTATTTTACTTGTTACCTTGAGGTAACCTTAGTGGTTGACACTATGGTTATCTCAAGGTAACAAGTAAGTACTCAGGTAAAAGAGAAAATTGGATTGTGTGCATGTATGTTTTTATCCAAGTGCTGTGAAAAAATAAAGTTGAAAAGATGTTTCAGGGGTTGTAAAGATTAATCACACATTTGCCAATTTTCATGCAGCGAGCTGCAGAAGACAACACCTGGGTGAAACTCTTAACAGATCCTGACAGTCAATAATTTAATGCAGCTTCCTGTAACATAGTCATTGTGTTTGCTAATTAAGCGTTTGTCTCTCACTTCTTTTTCTTTCAGTCTTGAGCAATCTGATGGCTTCAACTTCCACAATACGCAGTGATTTATAAAAGTATGTAAATGTAAGAATATAGGTACATACTGCTTGTTTCTTCTGTGGCTTGGCTTTGTCTAAGGCACGGATGGTGTCTTCATAATTTATCATCAGACATGTCCTCTGAAACAGCATTTCCTGTAACAGAACAAGTACAAAATATTTTTTCAGCACAGAAACACAAACACAAGCAGCCATGGACAGACAAAGTGTTGGTACCATTTGACTAACTAGTCATGTGCTCTCTCTCTGTCTCTCTCTTTCTCTGTCTCTCTCTACCAATAATTATTATTCATCATTCCCACTGAAATATTGATTTTGCATCCACGAACTGTGTCACACAACCTCTCAGCAATTTTTCTTGGCAAATGACCAACAGTTGTTGCAGAAATGAGCACTGTCTTTGCCTGTTGGCATGGACAATAGATTTCAAATGTTGGTGGGCTATTTGGTATGATGGCTCCTCGCACCACAAGTGTTGCACTGTCAGTTCAGACTCTGGCTGAAAATTAAGCTTGATAATATAGTGGAAACTCTCATAAAAGACCACTCTGAGGAGAGTCCACCCCTGTTTTAAAACCACACACACAAACACTTTCTTTTCATATATCTCAGTGTAAATGTACCCCTGTCCCTGGACCATACTTTTCTTATGACCATGTGCTCTATTTTTAGTATGATCATAAGAGAAGGATTCAACTGTACATGTGTACTAAAAGCTTTCAAACATGTGACTTAGTTCTAAATAAACCTGAGCACCTTCCACTGATACATTCAGCTGAAACAAATATACACATGCCTACTGCCAAATAACACCAACCGTAATCCATCTGCAACAATTAGTTTCACCCTACAAGGCAATGCACACTGGAAACAGGCAATCAAGCCACAGGATCAATGTAGAAAGAAGGTTCAACAACTTGCAAATCAAAGACAAACAGCATAAACAAATAAAATTATTAAAAAACTGGGTTCTATTGGAAGGATTGGGAGAACAAGTGGGTTTTCACCTGTGACTTAAATGAGGAGTATGTTTGTGTGTGGCAGATGGAGAAAGGCTGATTATTCCAGGTTACGGGACCCTGATAGGAGAAAGATCTCTGGCCTGAGTATTTCTTTTTGAACAGAAGGATCTTCAGTTTACGTGTGTCTGTGGTAGACCGTAAAGTATGGGATGGCGTGTAGATTTGTAAAAGGTCAGTGAGGTATTGACGGGTGGAGGACAATGATCTAGTTGTAACACATGCAGGACAGTTTGTATGTTATATGGTCAGAGATTGGTAACCAATGTAGTGCTTTGAGGAGTGGTTGTGTGTGTTCTTGTTGAGAAGACTTAAGGATTAATCTGGCAGATGCATTTAAGATTTTTTTGAGTTTATGTAGAAGACAGTCAGGGATGCCTGCAAGGAGACAGTTACCATAGTCTAAGTGAGACAGGACGAGGGATACTACTAGGGTTTGGCTGCATCCTCTGTCAAGTAATGTCTGATTGAGGAAATCCTCCGAAGCTCATTCTGATATTTATATGCTGGCATTATGCTGGCATTATGCACATCAGGGGTCTCAGGTTTGATCCTGAGTTGACTTGGGGCTCAGTACTATATTTTGTTTTCTAGTCTGGCAGGGATGCTGGACTGAACATCTAGTCCCTTGGATGAGGACAGAGTGTTAGACCCATTTGCTTCTTCCCATGCACGTGAAAGATCCATTGGCAGATGGCAATCAGAGATGAGCAACAGAAGCTTTGACGGCTGCCTTGGTAATATTAAATAGATGCTCTCTATTGTATCACAGTCCATCAACACTAAAAACACCACATACATGGGTCAGACAGGGTAGCACTTCTCTTGCAGCTGATGCAGCCATACCCAGGTAAGCTGACCCAAATTTCCCCAAAGAGACTAATGAAGAGTTAAACAAAAGTAGTTTTTTTTTAAAAATCAGATAGATACATCAATAATTTAAAGTTTAACCCCTGCAAACAGCATTTTCTTTGGACAACAACACCAAGGATTCTATTTAGTTTGCTCAAAAAGATGAGCTTTGCCATCAGATCTGAAACAAGAAAATAGACACGGTATGTGTGATGCTTTCGAGAAATTTGACAGCAGATATGATAAAAAAAAATGTAAAATAAGTCAGTAAGTAAACATGGTGCTTAACATCCACAGAAACCATAAGGCTTATTAGGGATGGGGAGAATGGGGGGAAGGGGGTATGGAGGTGAGGGAAGAGGGAGAGTATATACCTATCGCTACACTGTCACCACCAGAATGACCTGCATTAAGATGGGCAGTGATGAGAGCCATTTTAATGTTTCATTAGCTGTGAAGGACAGTCACAAGACAGTGTCCACAGACCACAACTTTTGAAGAGAAAGGAGAGCTGAAGTGGTATCGAACTGAGGTCCTTCCGCTTACCAGCCTACTGCCTTACCACTAGGCCAAAGAAAGATCTGTGCCCATTTATCTTAGCTTAGAATACAGGTTTTCCAAAGGCCTGGTGTCAGAAATGGAATGGAACTGACAAGAAGAGATGTGTGTATTCTTTAAATTTGCTCATGGCAGTCATTTTACCTTGACAGATTCTAGATGGCGTGCAAGCAAGTCCAGTTCAAATCCCAATGTTTTCTCATCGTTCTGGGTGACAGTCTCAAGCCCTTTCTGCAATAAATGAAGACATTTCTCCATTCATCAAGCTTTGTAAAAATATGCCTTCATGCAATACAGTCTGCAACCTCTGGTGTGCTCAAATGATTCTCTTCTTTCAGAATTGGGATAGTGATATAAAATAGAAAAAAAAGAAAACTGACCTAAGTATCCCCAATATGGAAGCTGAACTACTAATGGTGTGCACTTTTCTCTTTGCTTTTGTATTATTATTTGTGTGTGTGTATGTGTGTGTGTGTGTGTGTGCAAGCATGTGTGTGTTGTGTTGTGTGTGTATGCGTGCGTGCGTGCGTGCATGTGAGAGAGAGAGAGAGAGAGAGAGAGAGTGAGAGAGAGAGAGAGAGAGAGAGAGAGAGAGAGAGAGAGAGAGAGAGAGAGAGAGAGAGAGAGAGAGAGAGAGAGAGAGAGAGAGAGAGACAGACAGACAGACAGACAGACAGACAGACAGACAGACAGACAGACAGACAGACAGAGAGACAGAGAGAACTGCACATTTACTCCCTGCTTTTGAATAGTTCTTAGATTGGAAAGACAAATCCAAAACTGATTATCTTTGATTAACAAGAAAAGCCAGTCAGTGCCCGAGGGTGTTACACACAAAGCTAACTTACCTGGGAACCCTCAACTGCCTCAGACAGCCTCAGCATCAATCTGGAAAAAAAGCATGTTATATCATGCCAATTCACATACACATCAGCATCTTCATTTAAGGTGCATCCCCTGAAATTTAGCTTGAAAGTGAACAAATCCACAGATGAAATGCTGCCAAATATATGGCGCAACTTTGGCAGTGTCATAGCCAACAAGCAAAACATGATAGATGCATGCATCAGACACAAAGGAAAGTGTTGTGCTGTAATACAGGAAAGCGGAAATGTTCAGTGAATTTGCCATTCACTAAAAAATTGAACCAATGGAAGCAGTGTATGTGGCATCATTTTCCAAAGATGAAAAGTACAGCAGATGCTAATTGGCAAACCCAGTTACAGTCTGTTGTAGGACTTGGTAAAGCATGTGTGCAAAATTTTATTCACAAATAAGGTGCTACTAATTATAAGGCGCAGCAGTTGAATTTGAGGAAAAAGGTATCACCCTATAGTCTGAAGATTACTGTACCATTTCTAGGCATTTGCAATGCTTCATGAATGTGTTGAAAAGGACATCCTTGAAGGGGAGAGGGGTATGGTGGGGAGGGGCGTGAGAGGGAACAAATATATCTTTATTTTTGTATTTACAATGATCTGCCATGTAAAAAACACACTTACTTGTTGACAGATCGACTGGCATCATCTTTGTAAGGCAAAGTATCAGTGAGGGATGTTGAAAAGTGCTGAAGGCCACTGGTCAAGCCTGCCAGACAAACAGATGGCTAGTTATTTCCTTCTGAATCAGAACTACTCTGCATTTTACTATACATCTATGGTTTGTATCAACCCATCAGATGGAAGAGAATTTATGCTGTGCACAAACTGTAAGCTAAGGGTGACCAGCAGAAGGAAGGACTCAGGCTTGTACACATCAGCCAAGATACACACTGACACAGTAAGCTCCTTGTTGCTTTCTGGATAAAGCCAGAACAGCTAGAGCATGGCAGCAGTGTTGTCTTCTTCAATCAGGAGTAGCTGCAAGGCATACAATTCTGACTATTCTATTATTATGCATTGTCAGTGTAATTAAATGCAACTGGCCAATAATTATCAATTATGCTTTCCTTATGCTTTTCTTATTGAAAGGCAGCCATGGGGTCTTTGACTCACACAACGTTCTTAGCAAATACTTAGTATGAGACAGACATTGACAAGTTGGCACAAAGTTTCACTTGGAAGAACTGAAAAACTCCCCCCAACCCCTCCTCCCTCCCAACCAGCAGGTCAAACCCTTGCCAGTTGCTCTATAGTCCAGTGAGTTTGCCAGCTGACCATGAACCTATGTCTAAATCCTGTTACACAAAAACCTTGTTCAAAAATGGGGAAAGTGTTGAAGGATGGCAGGATGACTGTTTTGAGGACATTAAAGAGGCTGGTGCGTCAGACAAAATCTTTGTGGAATCAGGGCAAACCACATTCCTTCCTTCCACTATTCCTGTTAAGCCCCTGAGACCTGCACTGCATGAGTTCTCTCCCCTCCTGGGATCCTGCCTATGCATCTAGATCTCAACAATCATGACCTGACAATTTACTTACGGATATCCTGCTTAAAGAACTGAGCACATACGATTAAACTGGTCAACAATTGCATGCAGGCTTTATAACAATAAAATATAACATATATTATATAGACAGACAAAACACAATCACAATCTCTGTACACAATACAAAAGTTGTATAAATAATATGAAGATGGAAATAAAAGAAAAAGAAGAAACCAAAAAAAGACAACTGAGAGGCAGAGAAATCTGTAACAGTCCTCCATCCCCACTGAACATAAACAGCGAAAAAAAAAAAAAAAGGATACTTACGCCACTGACTGTAAGTGACTTTGTTAAAACTCTGAAAAAAAATGAGAAATGCATATATTTCGTTAATCAGGCAAACAAAATATGGACTGATACTATGAATGCATTCTTATCAACAAAACATACAAAGAACACAGTTGATAATATAATCCTTTTACAACTTTTCATTGTTAATGTACTACTGTACACAGAAAAGATTAAAGATGCGGGAAACACACAAAATTGTGCAAGAGTCTGGTGTGCCTGGTACACAGCTTTACTCCAATAGAAGCAGATCAACAAGAGTGACAGTCAGGTTTGTCTGGAATCTCTGATCATGATAACACTTACATGAACTGATGAAGTTACAAGGCATTACCACGTTCATTACCACATTCGTTTCATGTGTTATTCTGTTCAGCTTGTTGCTTGACCAGGATTCAGGCATTTATTTATTTATTCATGCAGGTGAGAAAATACAGTAGTGGACTGTAATGCAGATTTTTGTGTGTGTGTCAGCACATGCTATGAGTGTGTTGTTTCCTTACTGAAGAGCAAAGTCCGTCATTTTAGCATTTCAGTATAATAAACAATCATATCCCTCTTGACCACAATATAAAATTATATTAGAAGGATTAAAGATTCAGGAATGATTCTCTAAACCAGCCTGCACTGTCATTTTGTCTAGGAAGTTTCAGTCCACTGTTGTTCTGACAAAGCTTTTGAATCATTCAGTTCAATAGTTATGGATATTAAAGCACACATTAGCATTTCAGAGGTAAATTTCTATAAAGGGGTTGGTCCTTTGTTTCTATCATTTGTTTTTCTGTCATTGTAGTTTCTTTTATAGTTTTAGCAAAGGATAGGAAGGCAAATCAAAAAAGAGCCCCTAATAAATAATCAACAAAATGAAAATGACAGTACTACATGTATGTTGTTTCTCACCTGGGATGCTTCCTTTGCTGCTTTTGAATATTCTGCTGCCCACTCCCTCTGCTTGCTGAAGTAGTCATCAATATCCTTGAAGGTACAAACAAACAAAGCATGATTTGCAACAATCATACCAGTCACTGTAGCAAAAAATAACATTGTTCAGAGAGGTGCACAGATGGTGTAAACAGGCAGTACCCCTTTGTATACTTGTTGCACTGAAATACTTCAGAAACAAAAGTTAATGCACAGATATAATATCTGTACTTGAAAGGGTGGGTGAAGTGCAAACCTTAATATACCTGGAAGACATACATCACAGGCACAACTGCCATTAACAGAGGTTGCTGTTTCTCCACAAACAAACAAAATAAAAATAAAAACTAAACTAAAAACAAAACAAAAAAGAAAAGGCATTGTGTTTCAGTCGTTACAGTCCCATGAGAAAAAAAGAAAAAAGAAAGAAAACACAACAAATCCAAACACATACACAAGTAAACAAAAAAGAAAGAAACAAAAACTAGCTTGTCTAGGAACTAGTAATTTCTCTTCTGTTACAAATCTTTATCTGATTCCTGACAAAACCCTGAAACAGTGAAAGGGGTGGAGCTGGCTTGGGGTGTGGTAGGGTGAGGGAAACAAGCATTCTCCACTGACACCCTTGCTGCTTTCGTTCAAAGCAGCTGTAGAAGGCAGGGTCTGAACCACTCAATAAATCCCACCCACCTGACACTTTTATCTGTTTTTTACAATTCAGTCTACCTGTACATTTGTATTTATTCCCATCAAGCCTACACACAGATAATGATACACTGTCCAATAGTCCTACATCAACAGTAGGCTCCACACTGCCATGAAGAAGAAGAAGAACTAGATCATGGATTTTAATGTCCCATCAACTGCACAGAGTCACCTCAGGATGAAAGAAGAAAAGGAAAAGAAAAGGGGAGGAGAAGAAGAAGATGAAGAAGAAGAAGAAGAAGATGAAGAAGAAGAAGAAGAAGAAGAGACTAAGAACAACAAACAATGTCTTAAATAAGAGAAACATATAACTGTGATGCTAATTTGCTTCTCTCTCTCATAATAGTTTTTCTTGTCAAAAAGGACTTTGTCCCAGCTGAGATGCATGCACAATCATCTGCTAGCACTATGTAATTCATACTTTGTGTTGACTTTTTCTTGCAGAGTCAATGGTTGTGGAAAGCCAGCCCATAATGCCCTTTGAGACCTTGGTCCGAACTGGGGCCTGCAAACAAAGCAACAATTAAAGAGTAAGTGAGTGAGTGGAGAGAGAGAGAGGGAATGTGTGTGTGTGTGTGTGTGTGTGTGTGTGTGTGTGTGTGTGTGTGTGTGTGTGTGTGTGTGTGTGTGTATCTGTGTATGTGAGCTTATGCATGTCAGTGTGTGTGTGGGTGGGTGCATGCATACATGTGTGTACATGCGTGTATGTGTGTGTGCGTGTGTGAGAGAGAGAGAGAGGGACAGAGAGAGAGAGAGAGAGAGAGAGAGAGAGAGAGAGAGAGAGAGAGAGAGAGAGAGAGAGAGAGAGAGAGAGTTCCTTTCCTGGTTTATATGGAAGAACATGCATCTTTACATTGAGGCTTAGTTATAAATGCCATAATGTCTCCAGAGTTTCATCATCTTACTAATATTTAACAGAAAAGAAAAGGATAAAATATCATAGCAATCTGAATTCCATCTACTCATTCTTGAATAACTACTAAAATCTACTGGGTGGTTCAGTGAAGCTGATTTGCATGAGTGAATGCCATTTGTAATCTTTCACGCAAAGTTGCAGCATCACTTCTGGGCTGATTTCTTAGTAGGTGTTGCACCATGCTGTGTATAACAATGGAAGTTGAACCTAGAATTGCGAAGCAGTACAAATGCCACCACTGCTGCAGATGCAAAAATTATTGGGCAGAGGGGATGGAGGGTGGAAAAAAGTGTCTTTGCATCATTTTTTTGGCTCACCAGAAGATCATGATTTTGTGAAAAAAATGTGTTTTGGGGCATCCTATAGCACGACCAACAATTTATTGCTTGTTGCCAGACACGTTCTGACTATGGGCCTCCTAAAATGCCTTTAAAGTTGTCAGTGTAAAATTTGCAAACACACTGTCACCGCCTTCCATTCTGAAGAAAGTACGCACTGGAAGTAAAAGCAGCCAAGGGACTTACACGATGCCAGGCAAAAGTCAAGGGAGTTAACAACCCTGCCTGAACTGCCCAATAGATGGAACAAAATTGCAGGAACTTACCTCTTTTACATGCAAGAAAGATTCCAGATTTTTGTCTCTCCCAAAAGTCGAGTGGCATAACATCAATGACAAATATCTGTTGAAAAAGACAACAATAATAGGGTAAGAATAGATGGGTTCAAAATTGATAGCTTTTTATTAAGTTATTTGCTCCTTGCAATTGGTTTTTCTTCTCTTTGCTATATTTACTTGATGTTTATTTATTCCACAACAAAATAAAAAATAAAAAAATTCAAATGCATGTTTGTTATATAATATGTTTAATGACTGACTGGTATACCTCACTGCACTCAATCATCTATTTTTGCATAATTAGCACATTCATCTATCGACAGATATATTATCTCAGACATGCCTAATATGAAAGGTAACACAAACCATACTGCAAGTCATTTTAAAAGCAGCAAAGTCTCCAATCATTGGCAAAACCCATATATATATAAAATGTTCTTACTTCTGAACAGCTTTACATTCCAGATCAAAGTCATCAGGTCTGAGGATATTGCAATCTGAACCCAGCTGTTTTTTGGTCTTGGATTCAACACTCTTTGGGTCAAATTCTGGCCGTGCAGGTAGGGGTGGTACCTGATGATAGTAAATGAGAGGTACTGCATGGTAACATAAAAAATAAGCCTATTTGCCTTTAATTTCAGCCATAACTATGTATCTATTAGTTACCTCCCCTGTCACTTCCAATATTCCAGTAATCAGTATGTGATGACGTGTAGAAAAGAAGTCCTTATATATTGCTATGACCCTTGAAACAAAGTTTGCATGTGTACAGAATGTTAGGCAAATCAGTATCAAATGCTCTAAAGCACATGTATGTGTATATATATATATATATACACACACACACACAAATTACATACTTGTGTAAATGATTGCTAACTTATACTGGGCATTGTTAAACACTAATGATATGACTTGATGAAGAAAACTAGCTGCCAAAACAAATTTGAACCCAAAACATGCACACCAAAAACAAACAAACAAACAAAAATATAAAAATGCTGTGCCCCTCCAACAAAAAGTAAAACCATTCAAGCAGTACAAACATAAGGAAACTATGATATGATCTTTCTTATAATCTAGATCTCTCAGTCCTGTAACTCCTGATGGAGGTCATTCACCAGGGTTGTCACTGCTATGCACTCTCATATTAAGGGTGGTCATTCATCAGGGTTGTTACTGGTATGGTCTCTCATAATGGTGGTCATTCATCATGCAGTGGTCGCACTAGACATTTTTCAAACTGGTGTGACATCTTGAAGGTGGCTAAAGTGGTGCATGGAAATCGGTTGTCATTGAAACCAGTCAGATACATGGCCATTTATGCTACTGCTAAAGCTCTACTAGCAACCACCCTGCTCCCTTTCCCATAGTCTAGAATACACACACACACACATGACATGATACACACATTCTGTGTTTAACAAAACACTAAAAGAAAACAAAGAGGGGAGAAAAAAAGAGGACCAGTCAAACAAAATAACAGCTATCATGTCTGACTGACTGCTGATTTTTTTCTTGGTATATATTTTTTATACTGATCTTCACTGGTAAAATTCTGGAAATTACCAGTTAACGCGAACCCTGATCATGGGTGTCACTGGTATGCTCTCTCATAAGCGTTGTGGTCATTCATCACTGGTTTTGCAGGCACAGGTGGTCATTCATCAGGGAGTTTACAGACCTCTCAGAAGGGTGATCATTTCTGGGGTTTTACAATCACAGGGGTGATTACCAGCAGTTTCAGATATTGTCTCTCGAGACAGCACTTGGTCATAAGTTTTGACATTTACAGTTTCCTAATAATAATGAAATGAAGCTATGATGGTGGTCATTCTCAGGGCTCCACAGTGTCATGCAGTACTTTGGAACCTCTAATAAAACTATTTAAAGACCTCCCACACAAACAAGTGAAATGATTTTTAAAAGCAGGGTGTTATGTGCTCATACGTGTTGATTCATTTGCATTATTTATAAACATCCGAACAGAATGTTTTACAAAAATATGGCTCTAAAACATGCATATAATCTCTCATGAGGGTGGACTTTCAACAGGGGTTCCCCTGTATTACCATGTAAAGTTCTACACAAGAATGTAGTACTCACAATAATTCCACTTGTATCATTCCCTGACACCAACACATGATGCAGCCATTCAATATCCTCAAACTGTCGTGTGACCACCAGTCCTCGGTCACCATCCACTTTTGTTGCCATGATGGTAAACTGCAAACTGGTGCCATCTTTAACTGCTTCTGTCACAGTCACGTGAAAAAGTGGCAATGTTCCTGTGTTGATGGTAACATTCTCAGTCAAGTCTCCTTGATCCTGGTCATCTGAGTCCTCAAATGCTAGCGTTGGAGATTCTTCATCCTGGTAAAAAAGTTATTTTGTATCAGTCTTGTAAGTCAAGTGTATGATGCCTCATTTAATTATATTCTCAATTTTAATTTAAAGGAACAACCACAGCAATTATCATTACCTGATGCATCCATCTTAGTCTTCTTACCCTATCTATCATGTATAGGGGTTGTACTAATTTAGTAATTACGTTGCATTTTGCCCACACTGAACACACCTGATGGGTTTGTAACAGATTAACTAGCATGCTGGACTGTCAATCCAGCAGCCTAGGTTCAACTGCTGGATGCAGCAGGGTTCACCCTGATATGCACTGGCTGACTGGGCGTAAAACACCAACTTACTTACTACCTACCGCAGCAGGGTGAAGGCCTGTTTTGTTTTTCAGTTCAAACTTGGGAACTTGGGATATATGCCCTCAAGAGTTTGGGATACTAAACTCACAAACTCCTTACATCATATTCCAAGTTCCCTCAAGAGTTTGGGATACTAAACTCACAAACTCCTTACAGCATATCCCAAGTTCTCATTGATAAGGGTTATATTATCATGAAGAAAGAGAGGAAAAAGGTAATTGTTTTTATAGCCTGAGCTGGAGGGGAGAGGGAGGGGAGAAAAATGAAAAAAAGTGGGGATGGGGTAGGAGTCTTCTAGATGTTTTATGAAAAGCCAGGTCACTTATGCAAGAAGATGAACTCTGGACCCAGACAACATGTGCATATAGGTCCCATATGGGATCCATGTGGGCTGGAATATAGGCCCTATATGGGATACACATGTGGGATCCACATAGGGATGAAAATGGGTTTTGAATGGGTCCCATATGGGATTTATCTGGGATTCAATATGGGACCCATGTCTTTCTCAGATACATTACACATGTTTCCCAGTGGATCCGATATACTTCCTATGTGGATCCTATAATTATACTTCCTATATGGATTCCACATGAAAGCCAGCTGTTTCCCAGAGGGCTCTCATGTAAATCTTGGTTTAATCCCAGGTCTCTTGGATGTATTCTACTAATGTTCAGGGTGTTTCTGTGATGTGTGCCTGATGTGGGTACATGTTTTTAAAGATCAACAGTACCGTATCACTTTCTAGAGACCGTGCAAGTCTGCATAAATTTATGTCAGTTTCACTTCATGGCATTCATTTGAGACTCCATTTTACTTCTTTTATTTATGGGTACAAATTAGTAAAAGGGTATTTATTTTTCTAATGTGGACCATTAGATTTTAGCATGTTCACAATATTGTTTCAATGATAAACCAACACTAAAACACAGGACTGCTGAACACACACTAAAGTAAAATTGCTTAACTGCTCTAGAGAACCTTGATCATATTATATATATGTAAGGGATCAAATGCCATTGAGCAATTCTGGGGCCACCGCAACTGAGAACGCTAGCAGGTTAGGTTATAAACATGTCTGCGTTAATTACTTGCACGTGGCATCTCATGACTGCATTAATTACTTGAACGTGACATCTCATGACTATCAGTATCAGGAAGTGATCCAGTACATACATACACATCCACACACTCGCTCACTCACTCACAGAATCATTCTATTTTTTCTTGCTCAACTCCCACCTCTCTTTCAACATGAATTCAAGTGGAGAATGAAAGTTCCAAATATTATTGAACCAAAAACATAAGTCACAAGCATGTCATAAGCAGACAAAAGAAGGCACAAAAGTTTGAAAAGCCAATATAGCTAGGTAAATTTTATCTGGTTGTCTCATTCCTTGAGAATTTAACATAAACAACAATTAAGTCAACACAAAATCGTCTGTGCAGGTTACTAAAGTCTGAGCTACAAACCTGTGAAAAGACAGTTCACAACTGATGTATCATCAAAAACATTGCCTCACTTTATAATTTCTCAGTAGGGTCTTACACTGAATTTATGGAAGAAAACTTTAAGGCATCTTCCAAGTCTGTGGATAATGGAAGATGGAATACACAAGATAATTATTTATGGAAAAGTCAAACCAAAGCTGATTGCGGACTATTATGGAGCTGGCCTTTTCACATAATATTAAATAGAAAAGTCAAACCAGTTAATTGCGGATATGCGGAACAGGCCTTTTCTAACCAGTAAAATAAAGGAACCCCATTAGGAAGTTTAGATCAGAATGGAAAAAAATGGAGCCAGGCTCAGATAACGAACCTGACCTCTCAGTCAGAATATCTGTAGTAAAACACAGTTTAAGATTCAACACATCAATCATGAAATGAGAAAAAGTGTTATAACCCATATATTTGAAACAACTCGTGGCTACCACGAAGCTGGCCCCGTACTTAATCATTTAAGCGAACATGAAAAATAATGAAACATCAGTGACACCAGATCTTACAGCAAGATCAAACAAAACAAAAAAACTACAACAATCAAACAACAATAAAACATTAGTCCGAAAACTAGGAAGGTAAAAGATAGACAAACCGACCTGTTGAATGTGGATTAAGTTGGGTCTAAATCAAAACTCTAGTTGCATGAATGAAAAACTTCAAGACTTAGAGACTGACTGACTTGGAGACAAACTTGGAGACTGACCTGGAGACTTGGCAAAGTGACTACAAAAGAGGGCACACAGTCCTTAAATTTCTGTGAGGGTGAGTGGTGCGTGGATTAAAATGGAGGGTTTTTTATACCTTGAAAAATACAGCATCGGTGGCCCAGAATTTGGAATAAAAGAAGAATTTGTAACACAAGAGGGAAGGCAGCTCTTCCATGCCCATGCATGAACAGGGAGGCTTGTTGTCTACAGCTCGGCCAACTGACCGGCGCTAACTGAAACCATCCTTTAGCCAGTGGTTTCACATGGGAAAGGAGACTACTGCACTCCACAACCGCACTAAGACACAGTACCAATGAACTACTGACTGAACTAAAAATATTCTCATCTTCTCAACTTCAAAACTTACAAGGACCATTTCACCAACAGTCTGACTAAAGTTAAACTTAGATTTTTTTAAAAGGGGATCGGTAACCCGATGTACTTTAATAGAAGGGCTTTTCTCCACATTATACATTATATATTAGTTAATATTAAAATCTGACACTAAATTGCTAAAGAGGCAAAAGAAAAGAAAGAAAGACAAGACTAATTACCAAGATAGGTTGGAAGAAAAATCAGAAAAAGAATATTCAGTAGCAACCTTTTTTTTATTTTTAAACTGAAACAACAACAAAATCACACTACAGATGCTCTATTATTACTACACATCTAGTCATTTTCTAGAGACAGGATACATAAAAAAGAAATTAAAATTAAAAAGAAACTTTTCCCCAATCGGCAATCCTTTTAATTTGAGTAATTTTAGACATGTTCACCCCCCCACCCCCTCCCCATTTTGTATTAAAACAAAAAACAAAAACAAAAAAATCACACCACTAATGCTCCATCATTACTATCTCAAGATTTACAGTCATTTAGTACACGATACACAAAAAAGTTTTTTTTTAAATATCTTAGACTGTCTTCTGCCTGTCTAGCCCTTTTTGCTTCCTCTCTCTCCCTCTTCCCATTGTCCCTGCTGCCTGTGAGCCATGTTGTTACCACCTCTCTCATTTCTGAGTCAGTGGCACCTAGACGCAGTCTCCTCACTGCATCTGCACAGATACACACACAAACAACATTAAAAGTTGAAAATCCTGCAGTTCAGATACTGGAAAATCTGCAGGTATGGAGAAAAAAGAACATGATGACAAGCCATTTTAATGTACTCCCACTTTTAAATATATATATTATACATTCTACGAGACACTGGAGTGTTGCTTCCCATGCACAAATATATGGTGAACAACCAACCTTTTCTGTTTGTGTGACCGTCGAACAGCAGAGATGGCAAACAATGAAATCAAAGTGGCGTTTACAAAGCTGTGGGATCGAGGCAAATCCGGTCTTTCGAAAAAGGTGGCTGAAAGCACGAGAAGTCACAACCACAGACACAGAGAACCGATAGGTAACGGTGGATTTCTCTCTCTCGTGTGCTCTTTCTCACTTCATTCCGGAGAATGAGAAATGTCCCCATGCCTGTGGACTTGTAACGCTGGTCAGTGGAAAGTTTGCACGCGCTGTGTGTGGCAGTGCTGGACGTCGCATCGTCACTGGCTCAGCCTCTCTGCTCTTCAAGGGCTGTCTGATGTAGAAATCACATAGGGAAGATATAGGCCACTGTCTACAGAATCCGGAAGGATCCCATATGGGTATCTGGGGCCCCGTGAGAAAATGGCAATCCTATGTGGACCCCACAGGATTTCAGCATCCTTTGATGACTGGGGATGTCCATACATGGCCCCCTCCCCCCCCCCAGCTCTGTAATAGTTGAAGGACATCCACAGCAGCTTCTGACCAGACCTTCTTGGTTGTCTGATTTAATCTAGGAATGAGAATAATATATATATATATTCTAAAAGTTTGTTTAGCTATCTCAACCAGGTGGCAATAATTTTATTTTATTTTATAACGCACCTGTCCCAGTTTTAAAAACGAGCTCCAAGCACAGTACAGCAACACATCAGAATACACAACACTGGCAGATTCGGCAACCGAGTTTGGTTTCTTCTACTACTTCTTCTACCTAATACTGGGCCAGGCTCTCGTATTGGAACCTTGGTGGCCCAATAAAACTGGGCCCAATAAAACTGACGCACACACGCACCGCAGCTTTGTTCCTTTTGCCAAGGCGGTTTTCAGTAGTTTTCACCAGAAATATTAGTTTAGCAAAACTAAAAACCACGGAAGGAAAAACAAGACCCAAACAATCCAGTGAGCGAGCGAGAGGGGGGCGTGTGCAAGGTTCTGCACTAGCTCCAACAGCTCAAAGAAAAGAAAATGAAAACTGCTGATCGCATAACTAAATCGGCATTAAAAACTATGCTTATTATTGAGACCATGCACAGATACTGCAACTTACTTTTGACATGTTTGTTGACAAAAGTGGAATCAAAACTCAAACTTTCAACTTTTTACCACGGCTTCCTGCTTCGGGATATTCCCACTTTGCAGAGTTTGTAATTTGGTCGAAAGAAATCTCGTGTGACTTGGCGAGATTCGGGAGTAATTATTTGTTATGTGAGGCTGTTCGCCCAAAAGTAAATTTGTCATAGTTTTTAGCCACACGTTTTATGCAAACAATTAGTTGTAGGCTTAAACGCCGAAAACTGACAGGCATTATTTAGATTGATAATAAATATTTAAATTTACTTTAAATAACATGTGAACTAATTTTAGTAACACTGTGTTTCCACGCCGCCGCCATATCCCAGATCAAAGCGGCGCCAAGCGGTTCCGTTTAGTTGGAACCAACTTCTGTGACAATTTGGAACAGTAAGAGAAGGACTATATAAACTACAGGTACCTAAGGTATTCGTTTCTTTTCAGATGTCTCTGACACGCATTTCTAAGCGCAAATGTCCCTGGATTGAAATGCAAAAAGTTTTTTGAAACTGAAAGCCAGTTTCTGTTTTGATTCTTCGAACACTTTAAAGCGAGGCAGGGTCTGACTGAGACCTAGAATAGTAGAAGTAGAAACACGAAGGAGTCAGGAATTTGCACTAGAGTCAGTGTAATTTATAATTGTTTATTGTGTATATGTGGATATATTGTATATTTTGTTATTAATATTCGAATGTCAGGTGCTTTTGCATGTAATGGTGTATTTTGAGTTTTTGTAATCAGTACTACTACTCAGTGTCAGTACGGTGACTATCTAACCTGTCTGTGGGTGTGATCCACTTACTCATTTTTATCTCCTTTTCAATTTACGTCTTGTTCCGCAGCGGCAGGTAGACTTAGCACTAATAGTAATACTAAATAGTAATACCAACAGCAGTGGAGTGAGGTATCGTGCAACAAATCTAGTGGTTTACGTTATTTAGCATACTGTTATAGTGTTAACTGCGGCAAATATAGATTAGATTATATATGACTTAGTGCCAAAAGGTGTGCAAGAAAAGAGGACAGAGGTACTAGAAAATAAAGTTGACAGGATTTGAGTGCGTAATGCATTTTTTGAATGAACACGTGAAGTCATCCACCAGTGAAGGGAGAAGGCAGTGCTGCTCTTCGTTCCTGAGAAATTTGACTTTCAATGTGATTTGTGACAAGATGTTGAACATTACACATTACAACAAGCCCACATCACTGTGCTGTTAATCATGCAGTTAACTGCAAAAACCCAACTGATCTTACAAGATGTGATCCACAGTACCACTCTTTGTCTTCATCTTCATCTTCATGAGTTATCCAGAAGGGTAGTACAAGTTTATGAAAACAAACAACAGCAACAGGTTGAACTTAAGTACTTTATTCTGTGATTTAGTTTTTTTAAATCCCTAAAGTACTAGCGTTTTCAAGTCACTGACTCACTGATTAGTTAGAACTCCCTGGCTATTGTATCACCGTTTAAATTTGACATAAATAAATTGAAGAACTTATGCATGATTTCATTAGTGAATTAGTATGATTCATGTTAGTATCACACTTGTTACACTTGAACTTACAGTTGTATTTTCTTCAAAACCTATTAATTGGATTAGAAGTATAATGGAGTGATACAGTGTATTAATGGCAATAATTAGTAGATGTAATTATTGAATTATTACTTTTACTTTTAGTCCTGTTGTCTTGGAATATAATTTGTATTAATATAAACTGGTAACCCACTCAAACTGTCATTTATTTTTGAATTGTGAAAATGGTAAGTATTATTCTATTATGTTACTTGTCACATTGTCAGTGATGATGGTTGTCCACCTGTGGCATTTTTAATTCTTACTGTAGTCTGAGAGTCTGTAGTGTGTGCTCTTTGGTGATTGGGGTACACCTTATAATATTCCAAGCGAAGTGAAATTTTAAAACTATGATTTATAATGTTACTTTACTTTCAGCTCTGCTGCAGTGCATATTTGATATTGTGGTTGATAATGTATAATAATTTAATAACATCTTGACATAGTCCCAGACATGTAATTTGTAAATTAATTAGTTATATATATATATGAGCCTGTGACAAAAGGTCGTGATCTAAAGTGGGACACACTGCCTCAAAATCAAACTCCCAGTAAGCTATTTTCAGTCTTACCATTAGAAAGTGGTATGTTTCAAGTAACTATTTCAATCATCAAAAAATGGTTTTGATCCAAGTGTGTGCTGTATGGCATCAAAACGGGGGTCAGGTCAGGTGTGGACGTTTGTAACAATGGACACAGTGAATGTCATAATAATACAGAGAAAAACCATTTGTATGCAATTTTAATGCTTCTGGTGCATTTAAGTAGCTGCTAGTAATAAAATCAGAGCAGGCAGGACAAACAAATTCTGCTTTAAATGTAAAGTATTATGTAATCACTGTGTCCAAATTTTGCGCTCAAGAATCTAGTTCTACAAATAATCATTTCAAACACATAACAACTTCAGTAAAGTTTTCAAACAAGGAACACTTTATTTCATAGTATACACTGTAATGATAAATGCAAAAAAAATGCAAGGCAGGAGGCATATTCACACATTCCAGCTTGTTTAAGTGGACGAACGTAACACTATGGCAGTGGAAACAGTCTATGAAAACCAAGATACTATTTCACCCAGACTGACCAAACAGCACACAACTGTAGTGAATCTAGGCACAGTAACAGTATGATATGACAGGTTAAACTTAAAGGAGCGACTTTCTGAACATGCAGATCACATTAAAACTTTAGGACAATTTATAAGACACCCCCCCCCCCCCCCAAAAAAAAAGAGAAGAAAAAAAAAGAAGAAAAAAGACATCCTTTCAAACTAAACCTGTCAATCACTGTCAGTGAAAAACTGCTGCCTCACTTTGCACTCAGTGTCAGGGAAACATTTTTTCTGTTTGCAATCAAGAAATCCCAATAAGATAAGTCCGGTGGTGAGAGCCTGAAGAACATGCTTCCTTTTGTGTGTGAAGAACTGGATCCATACATGATTTTCTGCTTGGCACACTTCCAGAACCTGCCACAGTTATCAAAAGTAACATAATTTAATACAGACTTGAATACCAGGGACAGACAGACGTCATCTAATGTATGCTTACTAAAACTAAAAGAAAAACAACACATTAAAAATGTGATCAGGTCACAAAGTATGGCATCTTTAAGTCAGATACCTGTATTAATTTTTTCAGTATGTAAAAAAGGAAAACAGAAAAATGATACATGTACTTTGGACTGTAACAATCCTAAAGTGCCCTTACATACCAAAGGTCTTTATTTATACAAGAGCAGTGACAATTTTTATAATAAATTGTAAGACAATCTTCACCCCCCACCCCCCCACCACCGGCCCCCAAAGTCGGCCTTCATGCACAGTTAATCAATAAAAATAAAAATAAATTTACAGTGGCAAGTCAACTATTACATGTAACGCGGAAAGGAAACAAAATTAAGACTGCAAAACAAAGGAAAGGGGGACGGGGGGTAGCACTGTGCCCATGTCACGTTCACCTGCTACAAAGTTTACAGAGTACTTGTTTAATATGCACAAGCCTCCAGTCAGACGTAAAAGTTTGTAAACAACCACTTGAAGGGTAAGTAAGCTGTGAGCCATTTCAACTTTTAAATCGACCGCTTACCTAAATCAGCAATAATTACAGACATAGACGGACTGCAGACTAACGTAAGAAAAGACATCTGGACACACGTAACACAGACACAGTCACAAACTGTGTCCAAAATCTGAAATTGCCCCCTTCCCGCCATAATACGATGAAGTAAACAAAGCACACTACCAGTGCCATTTATATCACTTACTAGGGGCTAAGAAAGCATTTGTTTGGGAAAATATATGATGAGGACAGAAATTCGACACTTATGTGGGTCGTTCGTAACATTTAGGACATACGTAACAAAACAAAATGACCGGACACAGTCAGAATACTCACCGCCACCCCTTCGACGAAACCATTGTCAGCGACAAGCGGCCATGTGATGTCAACAGGAAGGCCAGTGGTAGTTTTAGAAGCGGTCAGCAGTAATTAAATGTTTGCGATGCCGATAAAATTTGCAAAAGGTCGTTCGTAACAAATGGACAAAGTTTCAGATTTTTTACGTCTGGGTAAAAAAAATGAAACACGGAAATGCCCCCAGTAAAAACATCGACTGCTTTCGGTGCGCGATTGATATGCAAATAAGAGAAGAGAAGGTCCGCAGTGAATGCAATGGCGGACGGTAGCAGACGATCTTTAAACTTACGGGAAATTTGGACACAGTCCGTTACGAACGGCCAGTGTATTTTCAGTTTCGTTTTTTTGGTTATGAAACGTCACGCATGGCTTACAATTCGACTGGATACTAAATTTAGATTATTCAGTAGTCAAATGGTGTACAAGTTGTGAAGAATAGTTCAGCTGGTTAGTTGCGGTTTTGAGCTGAAGTCAAACAACCCACGTTGTCCCACTTTCCGGAAGCCGCTTTTCGTCGATTTTCGTCAAGTATTTTTGTTTTTAATCCTCTTCTTGGTGACCAAAGCTGCCAATTTTTACTTTAACTACTCATCAATGCATACTGAATAAAAGCAACCACAGTTTCATGTAACTCTAGTAAGACGAAAATAAATAGGAGCATACAAACATACCCGGGTTAAGCGGGAGCACCTTTTGTCACAGGCTCATATGGCC
>OY757545.1:20616045-20621045 GCA_963584105.1 Alviniconcha strummeri | reverse complement strand
AGCTTCAGTCTCAGTCTCCAGCCGTGTCAGCGACCGCCGCCACCAGAGGCCGGCAGGCTCTTTGTGTTCTCGCGGCAGCGAAGGAACGAACCGACTGGCGGTGAAGTGGCGCGGCCATGCAGCAGAGTGCTTGGGGCACCACGCCGCGTCCCCACTCGGCCACTTGATCCCATTCCTCCCGCACTGTCCCCACTCCACATTCTTTGAATCGTCGGCGCGCCAGATGCGGAGGGAGATAACTCGGTAGGTTTGAATTTGCGTGACGTAAAGTCGCGACCTTCACCTCCGCCGCTGCCAGAAAAGTCCGTCGGTACTCAGAAGGCCGGGCCCTGGAAAGCGAAACGTTTGCGTTGTGGGGCACTTTTTTGTTCCCCGTCCCTAATAAACCTGATGGTTTCTCTGGACGTAAAGCACCATGTTTACTTGCTGAAGACGCAGTTCAGAGGTCAGGAGCTGTGTGAAAGTCGAGATGGCCGTCCTGGGCTCCCCATCCCTAACAGTCCTTATGGTCTCTGTAGACGTAAAGCGCCATGAAAGAAGTATTTTTGTAGTCCTCCCACCGTTTGTCTGGTTCCCACGGAAGCAAAACATGCGGTCCCCTGCGGTGCTGAGATCACGTAGACTACCAGAGCTATCCTGAACAGTGTTCTCTCGGCTACCTAAGCCTGGAACAGATCCGAGAGCACAAACTCCAAGCACTGGTTTACAACATCCTTTTGGAGGAAGGTGCCGGAAAGTGATGCTCGGAGCGTGATCAAAACACTGTCTTTGTGTGCTTCGTCTATTGCCGTGATTTCTACGGTGCCAGTTCTATCAGTTTCATTGCTAAACCCATGAAGGTTATCAAATCACCAAGGTGGAACAAAATTCGTCAGTTCACAAGCAAAGGTCTAAACCCGCTGCTAGTGCCACACATCACATTCAGTCTGAAGAGGAATGGGGAAAACTGAAGTTGAATGAACCCGGAGAGCAACGTAAGGGCAGAGCAGACATTCTGCAACAGCCGGCGAAGCATGCAAAGCTGTATTCTGACTCTTTTGTAGGAATCACAAGAACTCTTTTTTGTTGGTGTTGTTGTTGTTTTGGAGGGAACTGTGGTTTTTTAGTAGGGGATACCTTCATTATTTCTGCGTCCGTGGCACCACCTCGCTGAGAGTCGTTGGAAGACTGCGCCATCGACTTCCACACGGTTTCATGACTTAAACTTCAACGAATGGGTATCCATGCAGTCAGGAGTTAACGTGGCTGGTTGGTTAACGCGGTGCGGGCCTGTAAATCCAGTGCGGGCTGGGTTCGACTCCTGTACGCGACAGGGTGAAGGACCGTGTTTGTTGTTGCTGTTGCTGTTTGGTGGCTTTGGTTGGGGGGAGGGGGGTCAACACTTGTGCCACACTCTGATCATCGCTTTCTGGCGTCTCCCTCGAAGTTTGCACTAAATTGTGCAAGAGACTTGTCGGTACCTGTCCCAACTTCGTGTGCACAGAACTAACTAAGATCGTTGAGTACGTAAGTAAGTAAACGTGGTGCTTTACGTCCACAGAAACCACAAGGCATATTAGGGACGGGGAGAAGGGGGGGGGGGTATGGAAATGGGGGAAGAGGGAGATTATAGACACATATCGCTACACTGTCACCACCAGAATGGCTCCTGCATTAAGATGGGCAGCGATGAGGGCCATTTTCATGTTTCAGTAATTGTGGGGGCCAAAATCACAAGACAGTGTCCACAGACCACAGACCACAGACCACAGACCACAGACCACAGACCACAACTTTTGAAGAGAGAGGACAGCCGAAGCGGATTCGAACGGAGGTCCGAACCAACCTACCGCTCATCTTTTGCTTTTACACAGCGATTTTCTCTCGACTCAGCTCGAGTGGCAGGGTCACTGCGCTCTTACAGTTACAATTACGTGTCTTTGACCCTTGCAAGCCGCCGCCATAGTCGGCCCTTGTTTTGCTGCTAGCGGCGCGACCGGGGCAGCAGGATTCGAACCGCCCGCCCCTCGCCGCCTCGCCGGCCTCTTCACGGCCGGCGCCATAGTCGTGCCGAGACACAAACAGTCTGATTGGCGCCCCTCATTGTCACGTGCTGTACAATCCTCTCCCCTTATCGGAAGCGAAAAGTTGTCATAAAAACCGACCCGCACTTGGCCCCGCGTCTCATCTGGCATCTTGAGCGTGAAGAGGTTAGCTGAGCGCGGTCTCCAGTTCACCATTGTAACAAAGACCTCTGGTATCAGGTGCCCGCTGGCCCCTTCGTGGCACCAGCAAGGGCGTGACGAAATATGCACAGTGTTTTGGACAGTCTCAGTCCCGCGGTCAGCGTGACTGTGTGTGACACGACTGCAGACTCCGAGCACTGGTTTACGACATCCTTCCTCCATACACTGCACAGTATAATTTGGCCAGTCTGGTCTGTTCAATGATTGTGTGTGACACAACCCCAATCTCCGACCACTAGTTTAAATTCCTTCCTCCAACTGCACCGCATAGTCTGGCCAGTCTGGTCTAGTCTGCGTGACTGTGTATCACGACTGCAAACTCCAAGCATTGGTTTACGACATCCTACCTCCAATCACTGCACAGTATAGTTTGGCCAGTCTGGTATGTTCAGTGACTGCGTGTGACACGACTGCAAACTCCGAGCACTGGTTTACGACATCCTTACTCCAACTGCACTGTATAGTTTGCCCAGTCTGGTCTGGTCAGCGTGACTGTGTTTAACACGACTGCAAACTCCGAGCACTAGTTTAAATGCCTTCCTCCAACTGCACAGTATAGTTTGGCCAGTCTGGTCTAGTCAGTGTGACTGTCCCGTGCGACACGATTGCAAATTCCAAGCACTGGTTTACGACATCCTTACTCCAACTGCACAGTACAGTTTGGCCAGTCTGGTCTGGTCAGTGACTGTGTGTAACACGACAGCAAACTCAAAGCACTGGTTTTCGACATCCTTACTCTAACTGCACAGTACAGTCTGGTCTGTTCAGTGACTGTGTGTGATGCGACTGCAAACTCCAAGTACTGGTTTACGACATCTTTCCTTCAACCACTGCTCAGTACAGTCTGGCCAGTCTGGTCTGTTCAGTGACTGTGTATGACACGACAGCAAACTCAAAGCACTGGTTTACGACATCCTTACTCCAACTGCACAGTATAGTCTGGCCAGTCTGGTCTGGTCAGCGTGACTGTGCATGACACGACTGCAAACTCAAAGCACTGGTTTACGACATCCTTACTCCAACGGCACAGTATAGTCTGGCCAGTCTGGTCTGTTCAGTGACTGTGTATGACACGACAGCAAACTCCAAGCACTGGTTTACGACATCCTTACTCCAACGGCACAGTATAGTCTGGCCAGTCTGGTCTGTTCAGTGACTGTGTATGACACGACTGCAAACTCCAAGCACTGGTTTACGACATCCTTCCTCCAGCCACTGCCATAATTGACTACGCCATCGGTCTCCGAAAACTGTCAGCTAACGAACAGTATTTATTGGTGCTGAAATGACAGTAGGCCAAAGTTAGAACCGCCCACCCAGGAGCTGTGTGAAAGCTGAGGTGGCTGTCCTGGGCTTCCCGTCCCTAATAAGTCTGATGGTTTCTGTGGACGTAAAGCGACACTGAATCAAACAAACAAATGTCAGCAAAATCAAACCCAAACCGTTTAAATCAAAACGGAACTCTTTTTCTACCCGGGGCGGACGCGCCTCATGTTTACGTACCTGCTTGAACGCTATATTGCTTCCACAGTCGCGCTAGGGTCGGAGGGTGCTTGCTGACCGCGTCGGTGGACAGCTGCGCGGGAATAAAGAGTGCCCCGTCAGTGACGTAACCAATTCTGGCAGAGGTTTGAGGAAGGTCCCGGAAGGCGATGCTCGGAGTGTGACACGGATGACATGTCCAAGGAGCGATGTATGCGTCTCCAGTCGTTTTGCTGAGACCTCGTCTTTCGTAGCATCGTTGATGTTCGCCACCTTAATTCCAGAGTTGCAGCTGCAGATATTGGCGTTAACTCCCAGGTGCAAGTTTAACTGGTGTATCTAATGCTTCATTACTCCCTTGCGGGAAATTCGCCTTGCTTTTTCCTGGGTAAAACTAGAGCAGCCACAAGAGCAGTGCTACTCGTTCTCATTGCACCAGTAAACATTTTCAGCTGCATTAACTCTAGAACTGTAGCTGTGCCAGCCAGTGACACACTAGGACACCTCGTCGTTCAAAACAGTGGGTGGCACGTTGTCGTTCAAGCCTGTCTGATCTGATTTCGGACCGATCACGTTTTATTTCCTATTCAATCAACGAAGACAGGAAACAGGCTCATAATGGTAACAAATGGCAGAGCAACAGAGACCTGAATCGGCTCCAACCAGCCTCACCCCACGTGCAAAAAGAAAAAAAGAAAAAGAAAAAAAAAGGTAAATATTAATCCCTCCTTCCTCTTCCTTTCACCTTATGGCTCACCTGACAGATAAACAGATAATTGATCTGTAACGCCCAGTCAACCATGACGGTTATCAGGGCGACTATGACTCATATGGAAACACAACACTTGAACATTGTAAGAAACATATCAACACGATCTGAACTTAGGCGTCTTCCCTGTTCAAGACAGCCTCTACACCTAGCCCCAGAAAAGTGCACACGCACGAGCTCGTTATCTGTTTGTTTATTTTCTTTCAAGACGCCGCAAAGTGTAATACAAATGATAGTCTTTGTCACTAAGAGATTAGCATGCGTGAAAACAAGTGGAGTTACGGGACATTGGGCTTGCTGCACAGTTCCAAATTAGAACCGTCGACACGCACTAACTCCTCTTTATCGAGGAACTTGCTGTCAACAACGACAGGAAGTATAGTTTCTGGTGCACGCATCATTTTGTGTGGAATCTCAACGCTAGTTTCCCTATCATGATGCACTCAGCGAGGGCGTCGGAGTTGGAAGGGGGTGCAGGTGAAGACACACACCCCGATGAATTAGTACCCTGCATCTAGAACCAC
>OY757545.1:20603545-20608545 GCA_963584105.1 Alviniconcha strummeri | reverse complement strand
TCCCGCACCCCACCCCACCTTTCCTACCCCTTCCACCCTTCACCCTCTCTCCCCCTTAACCCCTCTCTTTTTCTTCCTTACCACCCCCACCCCCCCTCTCTCTCTCTCCAATCTCTCCAACTTTTGTTGTTGTTGTTGTTGTTGTTGTTCGTGTCTGTTTCTATTTCTGTTTCTTTTGTCTTGTCCTGTTTGTTTAGTGCTGTTTGTTAACTGTTTTGTATAGGTGGTATGTGCATGTTTACAATCATACATTTGTAATGGGTCAAGTGGCCTTCTACAATAAAACATTCTGAGTTCTGAGTTCTCTCTCCAATCCTTGTAAAATATTTTTTTTCGAGTTGGAGTTCTCTCTCTCTCTCTCTCTCTCTCTCTCTCTCTCTCTCTCTCTCTCTCTCTCTCACTCCCCCCCCCCCCCCAGTCTCTCTCCCTCCCTCCCTCTCTCTCTCTCTCTCTCTCTCTCTCTCTCTCTCTCTCTCCCCTCTCTCTCCCTCTCTCTCTCTCTCTCTCTCTCTCTCTTCTGACACAGGCTGAGACAGACAGACACTAAGAGAGACTGAAAAAAGACAGAGACAGAGAGACATACACAGAGAGATGGGGGCTGCGGAGGGGTGCGGTTGCGGAAGGAGAGAGGAAATGCATGGACAAGCACTGCAGACAGAGATACGATCACAGAAATTACGTCCACGGCACTCGCTGAAGTTACGGGCGCATCTCCAGCCGCTATCCCGCTTTGTCCCGGCTGGGCACCGGAAACGCTAAATTCTTCTTTGGGTTGACGTCACTGCAGTAATGCAGACCGAGCAGCATGGCCGCTTCTTCCTGTGCCGCTGGCCTTTCACACCGGGCATTGAAACACTGCATGGGGCGGATGGTTTACGCAGACTGACGGGGTCATTTTCGGCCATTTTCGCACACGTGCTGCAGACTCTAATGCTGTAAATCAGGACACGAGGCGATTGCCTGCGCAGTTAATGGAAACATTCAGGTCGGCTGTTGTAGTGGGCTATACAGATCTAGAGCAGGAAATTTCATCTACAGACTTATCTTTAAAATTGTCGTTTGGGCTTAAAGGCGGTTAAAGCCCCCACCCCCACCCCACCCCACCCCACGCACCCCACTCCACCCTTTATCACGACCAGCGTAAATTTTGTCTACAGAGTTTTGTGTACAATTTTCGTTTGGCTCTACAGTGGCTGATCCCCTGCGTTCTCTGTTTTCAGGCTCGCCGAGTAAGGAGCGTTGGAACAAGAGAACAGTTCTGCAGCAGCACCAGGTCGCTTACGAAAGTCAGTCTCAATCAGCATCAGTCCTCGCAGTTCACTGAACGCCTCTTCTATAAGCTTTGAATGCCAGATTACTGTGCCACCAACTGAAACACCTACGAGCGACAGACTTTGACCACACGCGGGCAGCAAAGCCCACTAACGCACAAACCACCAGTCGTCATGTCAGCCGTTGGATCAATGACGTCAAATCACGTCACTACGAGACGTCAGCTCTTCTCTTCCCTGGCCTCCTCGCAGACACGGAAGAAGAACCGCTCGCTCCCGACGTGGACGAGATGGACGACAACGTCTTCAGCCCCGACGGCGACACTCACGTCGACGACGACCTGGACGACGTCGCCATGGACGATACCGACGACGATGACGACGACGAGGAGGCGGAGCTGGGGCAGGAGGAGGGCGGCGGTGGGAGGCGGCAGGGCGGAGGAGGGAGGGCGAAGTGTCTGGGCGACTACCTGTGTAGTCTGACCCCGGGACCCTCCGCCTACCGCCTGCCCCATCCCCGCTGCACCCCGCTCCGGTCCGCCCCCGCCGCGCTGGAGCCGTCGCTGTCGCTCTCCCCGGCCAGTCCCGGCAGCAGCACCTCCGCCGCCAACAACAACAACCACAACAACAACATTCACAACCACAACCCCCTCGGCCTCCTCTCCCCGGCCTCCGACTTCCGGGAATTCCCCCTGGACCTGCGCCAGAAGCACCAGCAGGGCGCCGGCCCGCTCGCGCGCGCCCCCTTCCACCTGGTGCGCAGCCGCAGCGAGATGGTGGGGTCGTCCCCCCCGGGGGTGGGGGTGGGGGTGACGGTGGGGCGCGGAGGGGGCAGACGGCCCCCGCGGCGGGTGTTCACCAACAGCCGGGAGAGGTGGCGGCAGCAGAAGGTCAACACGGCCTTCAGCCAGCTGCGGCGCCTCGTGCCCACGCACCCGCCCGACAAGAAGCTGAGCAAGAACGAGATCCTGCGCCTGGCCATCCGCTACATCGGCCTCCTCAACACCGTGCTCGACTTCCAGCAGACCGGGCAGGCAAGACGTCTCCTGCTCATCTTCCTCCTCTTCCTCCTCCTGCTCCTACTCACCCTCCCAACCCGTCTCACCCTCCTCCTCCTTCTTCTTCCTCTTCTTCCGTGCCTTCCCCTCGTGGTCTTCAGTCCGGCCAAGATTCTGACTCCTCCTCCTCCTCCTCTTCCTCCGCTTCCTCCCGCTTTAAGCCACACGAGACGAGGTCGCTGCGCCAGCAGGACCAGCTCCAGAGGCCAACGCGTCTGATCCGCGTGGACGGGGACGACGACGAAGAGGAAGACGGCGAGAACGCAGGCGACGAGCGGGACCAGAGGCAGCGGGCGCAGCTCCTCCGCGGCTCCCAGAGCGCCCAGCCAGGCGTGACGCGTCCGGTGCTGCAGCGTCACGACAGCCGTCACGGCGTGCAGGCTGGGGACGGTGGTGTCGTGGCCGCTCGACGCCCATCGCCGCCGTCCAAACACGGCGACGGGCAGGAGAACGTGCCGCCAGCACGAGGTCGCTACCAGACACTGGCTTTCTTCAGCAACAGCAACAGCATCAGCAACAACAACAACAACGACATCCATTACAACAACAACAACAACATCAACAACAACAACAGTGTCAATAACAACAGCAGCAGCATCAGTGCTAACCACGACGGCGCAGCTGCTGGACGCTTCCTGTTTCGTGGTGAGCAGACGCCTGCGGACACGAGTGAGCGGTTTTCGGTTGACGGTGAGCCGGCAGTGTGAGCGCGGCGCCCTGGGAAGAGGGAACGGCGGACTGGCTTTCGCTCTGTCCGGAGACGGTCTCTCTCGCCGCATTAGTATCAACGTTTGAGTTGAAAGGGGCACGACCCGGCTCTCCCAGAGAAGACATGCAACCACGTGGAGATTGTGCCATTGGGGACTGTCAGCACTTGCCGTAGACTTTCAACCACCGCATTCTCACTAACTCCCTGGTTGAGTATACTGACATGGCGCACGTACGTCCCTCTGAAACAAGCCCATTTTCTGCAAGGCTGCCAGACCTACCGCACACCAGTACCAGACCACAGCAGTCTGATGGGTCCACAGACTCAAGACAATAATGATAGCTAGTGCATCATTTCTTGTTAGACTCGACCAGGAGCAGAAAAAAAGCAGCCTGGTCCACAGACTCAAGTCTCTAATGATCGCTTGTGTACCAGCTCTTGCTAGACTGCCCGACCTAGCAGGAGCAGAGAAGGGTAGCCTGATGGGTCCACAGACAGATCTATAATGACAGCTGTTGTGCACCAGTTCTTGCTAGACCTTCCCGACCCACCAGAAGCAGATGAGAGTAGCCCGATGAGTCCGCAGACACAAGTCTATAATGATGGCTTGTGCACCATCTTCTGCAAGACTGCCCGACCTACCGGGAGTATACACAAGTCTATAGTGACAGCTATAGTGTACCGCGGTAACAGGCGGTATACAAAATTGCATGACTAAATCTGGTCCTCCCCCACTGCCCCCGAAAAAAAAAGACAAAAGAAACTCGGAGACATTATCTTGTAACATCGATTTCACTGACGACGGACGTAATTTTTTATTGCTGTGTTGTTTTCAAGCGTAAATCTTCCCCATGATCTTCCTTTACGAATGACGCCGGTTCTGTTTCTTTGGTCAGTGATATGTCTTTTATTTGATTGATTTCAATGTGTTGACGTCCTTTTTTTTTTTTTTTTTTTTTTTTTTTAAAGTGTTGTCCTCTCTTTGAATACCCTTGATTCTTTTGCAGTGCCATATTTTGTAACGGGTGTCTTCCCGATCTACAAATGCAGCCATTAATTAATTGCAAGTTGACTTGCTGACGGTTTTAAACATGATCTGAGCATGTGTGTCTGAGCATGTGTGTGTGTGTGTGTGTGTGTGTGTGTGTGTGTGTGTGTGTGTGTGTGTGTGTGTGTGTGTGTGTGTGCGTGTGTGTGTGTGTGTGTGTGTGCGCGCGCGCGCGCGCGCCCGTCAATTCTCCCTGACACGAACACATCTTTCTCAGTTATCGTATGAACATATCTTCCCCGTTTTCATCAGATGAGCGCATCTGTATAATCATTTATCATATCAACGCAAATTTCTCATTGCTCATTGCCCATCATATCACCGCATCTTTCTCACTTAGCACATTATGTCAGCGAATCAGCACACACACATACATATCTTTCGCAGCTCTCGTCGTATCGACATCTGCTTTGATGTATTTCACAGCTGGTCGTATTTTCAGACTATCTGCACGCAGGAAAACTCAGAGATTAAGGAAAATTGATAAAAACAATTTTCAAGAAGGCTCTAGGAAGTTCGGCGATCAAAAAGGATTCATCAGAGGACGGCTAAAATGAAACTCGTGCATGCCAGTTTCTGGGAAAATTCCGGCTTTTAGCAGTGTCTTCCGTTTCCGGTAATGCCAACCACGTGACAGGAGGAACCAGCCACCGCTGTGGTTACGTATCTTCCGCTTCTGAGAGTCGTTTTTATCTGACCCTCATCTGCTGCAAGCCTCCACGGAGTTCCGCATCACTTGACTTTTACGAGTTTTAAACTAACGGCACAATGGCTGCCGGATCAGACACAAAAGTTCTCCTATTGACGACGATGACCTTGAGGAGGAGGAGGAGGAGAAGATGAATAAGAAAGAGATCAACCGCAGCAAGCACATCATAGACATGGAAGATACATACGGGAGTAACCGTCATTTA
>OY757545.1:20584769-20603345 GCA_963584105.1 Alviniconcha strummeri | reverse complement strand
CATTACTGCGGTGGTCAATGTTGTTACTATTGTTTTAAGTGTAGCCTACTGGCATGTAGATTAGCAGGGGCAGATTGTAAAAATAGGCAACTGCCAAAAATCTTAATCCTTGTGTAATAAAGTTCTGAGTTCTGATCACTCTCTCTCTCTCTCCTCTCTCTCTCTCTCTCTCTCTCTCTCTCTCTCTCTCTCTTAGTAACCGGAGAGGCTCTCTCTCTCTCTCTCTCTCTCTCTCTCTCTCTCTCTCTCTCTCTCTCTCTTAGTAACCGGAGAGGCTCTCTCATCTCTCTCTCTCTCTCTCTCTCTCTCTCTCTCTCTCTCTCTCTCTCTCTCTCTTACTTCAACCGGAGAGGCTCTCTCTCTCTCTCTCTCTCTCTCTCTCTCTCTCTCTTAGTAACCGGAGAGGCTCTCTCTCTCTCTCTCTCTCTCTCTCTCTCTCTCTCTCTCTCTCTCTCTCTCTCATCTCTTGGTACCGGAGAGGCTCTCTCTCTCTCTCTCTCTCTCTCTCTCTCTCTCTCTCTCTCTCTTCTCTCTCTTAGTAACCGGAGAGTCTCTCTCTCTCTCTCTCTCTTAGTACCGGAGAGGCTCTCTCTCTCTCTCTCTCTCTCTCTCCTCTCTTCTCTCTCTCTCTCTCATCTCTCTCTTAGTAACCGGAGAGTCTCTCTCTCCTCTCTCTCTCTCTCTCTCTCTCTCTCTCTCTCTTAGTAACCGGAGAGGCTCTCTCTCTCTCTCTCTCTCTCTCCTCTCTCTCTCTCTCTCTCTCTCTCTCTCTCTCTCTCTCCCCGCCGTGATAATAAAACAGACCAAGCTCATTCAACTTCAAGTTCTTCGAAGACTTACAAGTGAAACGAAGTTTAAGCACCATGCACACAACGGGGACGTGTAACAAACACGGGTCAGACTTGTGATCTAGGGACTTGCTCGACCTGAGTTGACGTTCACTGTTGACTGGCCTTAAATTATGGTTAGTTAGCTTCCAGTCCTACGTACAGCCAATGAATAATAACGTACCAACAAGTTGCACAACATGTCAGCTCTGAAATTCTCTTTTGCCAGTCCTGTCCCATTCGATTTTATTTATTTTCCCCCCGTCTCACTGCCGAAACAGACTCTAACCCGAGCGTGCCGCTTCAGCCAGTTGAAAACGTCATCAACAGCATGCTGCTTCAGCCCAATCAGAACGTCACAAACAGCATGCAGTTTCAGCCAGTCAGACCGTCACAAACAGCATGCAGCTTCAGAAATCAGAACGTCACAAACACTGACCATGCAGCTTCGGAAAATCAGAAGGTCGCAAATAATATTCCGCTACACATGCCCAGTTTTCCTCGCAAACTAAACAGTCTAGAACAAAATGACTGCTAGCGTTTCAGAACAAGACCCAAACACATAAAAGGTTAAAAAGAACACTGTTTACACTTCCAAGTACTGGACGCGAAAACAACATAGCTGAACCAAAAGCATATAAGTATCCTAGTTCTCTCTCTCTCTCTCTCTCTCTCTCTCTCTCTCTCTCTCTCTCTCTCTCTCTCTCTCTCTCTCATCGTTTAACTACTATTTAAGTCTTGTTTTGTAGCTTAAACGAATACGGTTTACCCCCCAAAATTCGCATGTGTTTTGTCCTAATAAATATTTGACCTTTCGTGTGTTTGGACCTCGTAAGCTAGAGCATAACAACAAAAGCGAAAGACTGGTTGATTCCTAGCAAAGCACTAACACGAGTCACAGCACATGTTCATTGATGACGAGAGGTATCAGCTACAACCAAATGAAGCGAACTAAATTCATCTGAACTAATGCTGGATTCAGACACAGAAACCGTGCATACGTGACATTGGATCGAAAACTCGTACGGGCGTAACACTGGAAGAGGAGAGGGGGCGGGGAGGTGGGTGGGCGTCAGCCAGTGCTTGGAGTTTGATCGAAAACTTGTGAAAGCGTAACATGGGAGCGGCGGGAAGGGGGTGGGGGAAGGTGCGGGAGGGGGGGGAGGGGGTGGTGGCTTAGAGCTCACTATCCGCAATGTTAGCTCCTCCATCTCCCTCCCCCTACACACACACGCTCCACCCACACACCCCTTCATTCACTCTCTCAAACACACACACACACACACACACACACACACACACACACACACACACACACACACACCCCCCGACCCCTCTTCCGATCTGCGATCGTCTCCCGCTTCCGACAAAAGATCCCAGCTTATCAGAAACGCCAGCTTTCTTCGCGTTCTTGGATCAGTCACCTAATCTTCCTTCTCGTTTTCACCTCCACCGACTCGGGTTTAACTTTAACTCAACAACCAACGGACTAGTCGTCATTGTCAGTGTCTGCACGTGGTAACAGCCAAGGCAGCCAGTGACACTGCAGTTCCTTTTAGTTGTTGTGTCTGCGTGAAACCGAGTTTCGCTGTCTTCTTCAATTTCTTCTTGTCCTCCTCTTCTTTTTCCTCCTTATTAACCTTTCTGTTTCTGCTCCTTTTGTTGTTGTTCTTTTTCTGCTGCTGCTTCTTTTTCCTGCCCCTTCTCCTACTTTTTATTTTATTTTATTTTTTAATCCCTCCCCCCCACCCCCCCCCCCCCCGCTTGCTTTTTTTCGGTTTTCTTTTTCTTCTTTTTTTTCCTTTTTTTTAATCGAGTGCATATAATAATACTGAGTCAATAAATCGCATCAGTGCAAATAACGGCTACACTGATATAGTAAACGCGAACGCACGGTCGATCCATAGCAACACGGGAACAGACGTGGGTGGGTGCGCGGGTGCGTGCGTAAATATGTGATAGAATGTGATAGAATGTGTGTATATATGTAAATGTGTTTGTGGGGGGGGGGGGGGGGGGGAAGGGGCGCGCTTACGTGTATAAAAACTGTTTCCACATTATATCTCCCTACTCACCCCCCCCCCCCCTCCCCCGTCTCTCTCTTGTCCGAGGCGAGGCTGTGCAATTTGCCAAACGGACAATCCACAACAACGGCGACACTGAATAATAAAAAAGCAATGGCAGTGCTCAGGAGTTGCGGACAACGACAAGAGCAGACGTGTAAAAGCAGCAGTACTTACGTGACCCATAGAATCCCAGTCACGGAAGACGTGTCAAGTGCTCCAGCGCTTACTGATCTGCAGAATCCATGCAGCTCCAACACTTCGGTTCAAGGTGATGTCTACGCGCTGCCGAAAGCCCACATGCGCTCCACTCTGTCTCTCAAAAGTTCCCACGCTGTCTCTGAAACGGTTCCAACGTTGGTCTGATATGACCAGAGACCGGTCTCAATGCCCTAGCTCGCTGTCAGACAAGGCTGGACTGGCTTTTCCGCTGCAGCCTGTGTCCTAAGCAACCGAAATCACTGACCAAGACTGGACACTTCTTCCGTCTCAGTTTTGGCCTAAACAATACTGTCTCGGGCCCACACAGCCTGAGAACAATCAGTCAGTCACACACGTACAGTACTTGTCTACGAGTGTTTGCGCTCCACCCACTGAGACGGCTTGTGTGATATGTGGAAAACGGTGGAATAAATGTATGTTTTTCATGGGTGTGATGTGTGCGTGTGTAAAGAATTGCTGAGGCCTACATATACCAACACGGTTACAACTCGCTGGCGAGACACGGTGCTAGTGAACGTCACAATTATCGTCGTGCAAAATCAGTCTCACACGTTTTGCACGTGATGCTCGCACAAGTTTTATCAAACCACACACACTGTTTAACTGGACCTAACCCAGAACTGGGCCAGTGATCGTAGTTTGTCAACCTGTCTGTGCACGAGGCCGTAAGGTCTGGTCGTACGTTAACAGCCTGGTCAGCTGGGCTCATTTTAGGGACAGTAAAACAGGCTACTGAGTTGTCATCCTGTTGGGAGAGTGGCATTGGGGAGGTAGAGACAGGGGGGGGGGGGGGGGGGGGGGGGGCGTGGAGCAGACGGTTAGCGTGCTTCACAACGTTAAGTATATATCCAGTAACACCCAAGGAGACGGTCGGAAATTCCCGGGACATTTTAAACGCCATTTTGGTTCACAAATATAATGTCATTGGAATCAATCAGTAAACCAGGTTCATATCTTGCGAATGAAGACAAAATGTGCAACAAAATGTGAGTTTTATCATATTTGTGCTCGGTACACGATCGATTTTCTTGCTGACATGGGCACTGAGAAAACGCCGCGCAGGTCGTCACTCGAAAACTAGGTCAAATGTAATGGGGCGTGTGTATAGTGAAGGACGCAAAAGTAACGAACTACCTTACTGTTGATGCAAACAAATAAAAATACATTTGTTTTGTCCTAAAAAATAGAGTTATTTTGAACTTTTTATGTGTTTGGATCTTATTTTAGAACACTAATAATAATAATAATGTATATTTACTGTGTGCTCATCGACGCCCTGAGCGCTCACATGATACATATTAACCTAAATATGATGTTATATACACATGTAGAGCATAGTCCTACCAAAACAATTTACATAAAGTTTTTTTTTTATGTAAACGCACCACACACACACACACACACACACACACACACACACACACACACACACACACACACACATTGACTGTAGCAGAAACTGGGTACTGATATTAGTTAGGATGGAAATACTGTGAGAAAAGGAAAGTTTTACATTAGCAGTCATTCTTTTATCAGATTTTCAGTTTTACCTTACTGTTGAAACTGTTGGCTTCATTTTCTAGATGTGCAACCCGTCTGAATGATTCTCATGATGTTTGTGACCCATAAAGTGTCCCCCTGAAATAGAGCTACTGTCGGGTGTCTTCTTCTTCTTCTTCTTCTTCTTCTTCTTCTTCTTCTTCTGTTTCTTCTTCTTCTTCTTCTGTAACACACAGAGCATTGCGTGGTGCTGTAAAAGTTATCACAGTAGGCCTAAACCTGTTATGGCTACTCCGGAATATTTTAAACAAGCTCGGTGTACCGAATGACCGTTAGTCTATGACCACACCATTGCATCGCATACACAGTTTGGCTGTTTTGTCTTTGGATAACAAGCTGTGTGATGGACAGGTGGTCGCTGAGTACGTTTAAGTACCGACGGCACGTTTACTTTCTTCGCTCGTTTCCCGCCTCGACTTTTCCATTACACGGAGAAGCAGACGATCGTCGTGCAGATGGCGCGAAAGGTGCGTTGAAAGCCGAAAAGTTAAAAGTGCATCGACTTGTCAACAAAATCAAAAATCAAGAAAAGCCAAATCCCCAGTAAACAGTCAATCTGATTGCCATCACGAAGCAAAATAAAGAGACAAATAATACATAATGTACTTCGATGACTTTTCATAAATCTCTCTCTCTCTCTCTCTCTCTCTCTCTCTCTCTCTCTCTCTCTCTCTCTCTCTCTCTGTCTCTGTCTGTCTGTCTGTCTGTCTGTCTGTCTCTCTCTCTCTCTCTCTCTCTCTCTCTCTGATATAACCGCACTGGTTGACTGGGCGTAAAACACCAAGTTACTCTCTCTCTCCCTCTCTCTCTCACACACACACACACACACACACACACACACACACACACACACACACACACACACACACACACACACACACACACACTCACATCACTGTGTAGCCAGGGGAGACGACGCGAGAAGAAACCGAGTCTGTTCTTTCAGTAGTTTTGTGCGGCACATAAAGAACTTGATAGAACAAAAGACACATGCAACTTGTCTTGTGAATGAGTTTTAATTCTGCGACAGTGTAGTACTGATACACGGACATGATAAAAGAGCATTATAAAAAGTAAAATTTAATTAAATGAAGATTTGTTACTTTTTTCTTTTTTTCTTCTTGCATTTCAACAGCACGATAAGGCGGCTGATGCTTACGGCATGCAGTCGGAAATAGCACGGAGTAAGGGATACAATCCAAACTGTGCAAAGCTCTGTACTAATGACAAATGTACAAGGAAGGGTTATTGGTATTTTTTGCAAAACTATTAGAATAACGAGGGCATCTCATTTTAAACGGTGACGAAGAGTACTTCATGCTTTTTGGTTGAGATTTTTTTTTTTTTTTTGTATATGTATGCCGTTGTGCGAAATGTTATTCTTCCAATTTAACGTTGTTGTTTTGTTTTTGGTCTTTTTCTTGTTTACAGTGGGCAAATTGACCTGTTCGGAATCACTGGACAAAATCCTTCCGCTTGGCAGAACATATGCCTGTGGAGAGTAACAAAGAATAAACTGCCCAAAAGAAGCTCCGAGCGATAACACAGAGATTCTGTTTGGTCATTGTTTATGCTGAGTTAAAACTGTGAAGTTTTATAAAAGCATAACATTTTGACTGTTACGATGGCTTTTTCTGATTCGGCTACTCCTTAGAAGAAGAAGAAGAAGAAGAAGCAAAACCTTGATGGCTGAAACTATAAGAAAAGGCATTGTTACACTGGTGGGTGCTGTCTGGTGAATAGAATATGACATAAATCCGTGACTTAACTAACGGCCGTTGTCATGCGGGAAATTTTCATTTGAATTGTTGTTTCAGCAACAAATATTTGTAACCTGTTAGCTGAACTTCAAGAGTATTTGGAGTTCGATGCACTGCCAGTGAAATTCGGCTCTGTCGTTAGAAATGAAGAATTTTTCAGTATTGGTAGTCCATTGTCGGAACTCCGGACTCATCCGGAGTTCCGACAATGGACTACCAATACTGAAAAATCGGCGTTGAAAGTAGAAATGAAGACAAGAGTATTTATTTGGGATTCATGAGGACGAAATTGGCCGTTGTAAGTATAAATGAAGACAAAAATGTTTCGAGTTCAATGAAAATCGGCGTTGGAAGTGAAGACAAGGATTTTTACTGAGCAGGGATCGTTCCCCTTGCCATGTGAGAGGGAGACAACTCCAGCAATTCTACACCTGTGCCTGACAACAGTTAGTTACCCTCCATGGTATCGTTCGTAAAACATCACTCAGACATGTAAACACTGGTAGCCCCGACATTGAATTGATGTCTGTGTGGTAACCCCATTCACTTGTTGGGATGATTGCAACTGAAACTTCAAATTTTCCTGAGCAACCCACTTAAAAGTATTTGCAAACTGCATCTCACACATTTTGTTTGTTTAAGTAGTACAACAAAACCAACAAACAAAAACAGAAATAGACCCCCCCTAAAACAAAACAAAATAATGTCTTGATTTACTGTAGACAATGCACTGCATCGGATGCAGCTGACCTCTTGCCGCCCTGACAGATGAGCTTTAGCCTGTGTACACATATACAGCTCCTTAGCCAAGTCCCAGGCTGCTCAAGTACCACTGTAAACAAAGCATGTGCCCACTTTGTTTTCAAAAATAACATTTAAGCGCCTTGGGCCTGTTCAGTTCGAATCATAACTTAGAACACACATTTTGTTTGTTTACTCAGCTTCTTTAAGTGGACGGAGCTATCTGGCTAAAAGTGAGATGTCAGTAAGCCTATTATATTCTCAAGCCAAGAATTTATATACAACTTTGACCTTGAACACTCAAGTTCACTGTTGCTTTACGTCTATAGAGACCCTAAGGACCGTTAGGGGCAGTGAGCCAATGATAGCCAACTCAATTTTCACACAGCTCCTGACCCTACTCCCAGTTTTATAACTGAAGTCTGAAGAGAACATTTGGTGGCTCTGGGTTTTCTGCTGAGAGGACCTGAATTTCTGTACAGTACCACCACCTCTGGAAGTTTCAGCAGAACACCGTCTCAAAATCAAACGCATCAACAGGATATAGCGATTACCATTCCTAAACACCATGTGTGGGTGAGTGCATGCATTCATGTCTTGGAGGCTTCCAACCCCTTGCTCTGCGAGCAAGGGTCCTGCCCATTTATTTATTTTTTCAAGTTTTTATTTACCTGCATGTCTGTAGCAGAGTGAGACGGGGGTACGGTGTAGGAGGCAGATGAGGATTCAGCTCAGTGGTCCTTTTTTTTCCAGTCTGTTTGCTGTTCACGTTTTCAAATTGTTTTGTTCTTTCATTAGTTTTATTATCCTTGCACCTAATTATGCCAAGTCTTTTATTTAAACTCGACTGACAGCAGTAGGCTACACTTCAGAATTCTAGTTTGGGATTCCTTAACTGATTGTGACTAAAATACTTTGATTCTTGACAAACCTTACACATCATTTTGAAATGAAGTATGACCCATTATAAAAGATTCTTGAATCAGGTGTTGTTGTTTTTCTTGCCACTCATATCTTTACAGATAAATATTCAGGAGAGAGGTAGAGACTGGAAGAGAGGGGTAGTGAATGAGTGTGTGTATATCTGGGCATGTAGGGTAGAGTGAACTATGTAAAACGTTACTAAATTAGCTTGTGTCCTGTTGTAATGTTTCATGTTTAGTGCTTTGAGCCCAACACATGTATCACAAAAGGATTCTGCGCATTGGAAATGCATTTCAAGTATTATTATTGTAGGAAAAGAAGTATGAATGAGTGTGAAAGAATTACCGAAGGTCAAACTGCATAAATGAAAAGGATTTTGGTTGGCAGTCGTATGGCCCGAAACCATTTTTAATTTGTCCATTGTATGTGTTTATACATTTTTCTGCAGCTTTTTGTACGGCACATTGTGCCCTAGATCTTGCTAGGGATCATGCACCATAGAAATGTCCATTATTATAATTATTATTATTTTCACGATTTGGACAATATTGCATGGTGTTTTCTTCACCAAAATGTGACAACTAGTTATAACAAAAGTTTCTTATGAAGTTCTATTTAAGCAATGTTCAGAAAGTAATTCTGCCCATCCTGAGGACTTTCTTATTATCTATGAGTTTTATTTCAGTAGAGGAACATTATTGCTATCATTCATTATTGCTATTATTCACCAAACCTGGGATCCAGAGAACTGCAGACACACATGATCACACAAACCAGAGAAAATCACACAGAGAATTACAAAACAGTCAATGACATCTTTATTTATTTATTTTTTATCTTACAAAAAAAAGACAAAAGAAATCAAGCCATCGCTTTTGCTTATTGTACCATCAAGTTCAGTGCAAAACCAAAAGGACAGCTACAAATCACGTGAAACCGGTCAGGTGAAACCGGCCATTTCTACAAACAGTATGCACCAAGTAGTGAGTGCATTGAGAATAAGGTAAATATTCTGTACAAACTTTGACAATTTTCCTAGGTCAATGGAGGAGGGGAAGCAACCCCATACAAATGTGGATATGTATGGATGAACAGTAAAAAAAAAAGGGGGAGCTAAACAGGTTATGAAAACACCAGCCGAAAAAAGAAAAAAAAGGTTCAGTGAGTACTACTGAAACAATGCAGTGTAACTACTGCAGTTAGTTGTTGTGGATAATTGATTTGAGGTTGCAACAGAATGGCCACTTGACTCATTATTCGAAGGACAATTCTAGGGAGAATACATGCAAAACAATCCATCTGCTGTCACGGACACAGTTTCAACACATGTATATCAAAATAATATCACGGTCACAAGGTCACAAAAACCAAACGCAATACAAATAAGGCAGAACGAATCAAGTCGCAGGAGTTACGCAAATTATCTCACAACAACAATCAACTGAAACTGGGAGGTTGGGGGTGGGTGGGGCAAAGGGGTGTGTCAAAGGTAGCGGGCAGAAAGAGAGAAACGTCTCCGATGGCAATCAATAAATTGTACATTATTGCATAAAGCTCTTACTTTGAGTCATTTTCAAACTTTTCCTCCAGAAGCTGTGGGTGTGAATCTACTGAGTGCAATGGCAAGAGGCAGTCCCTTTGCCTTTTACTCCAGGTCAGCTAAAACATCCCTATGTCAGAAAACACAGATTTGGTTTTTTCCAAGGTGTTTCTTTTCGAGAAGAACTGCAACCGACTTCATACACACTCACGGAAGGGGAATTACTTCTGTAAACAAAGAAAAGGTCAAGACAGAGAACGAAGTATAGCAAAAGCTAAAACTCCTGACTTCAAGTTCAGCTAATATACAAAGTGACAAGGATGTTGCTAGTAACTTGGAGGTAAGAGAAGAAACAAAGACTGGGTGGAGTGAAGTCCTGAGGTCCTTTAACAGTCTAAGAAGTTGGCAGCCATGAGCAGCTCCAGGGCAATTTCTGGCGCAATGGGGAACTCTGGGATCTCTGTTGAACTGTTGGTGTAACGCACTTTGTAGGTGAAGTACATGCATACTTTCTGGAGTACATGTGACCTGTAACAAGAGCAAAATGTTTTTTTAAATAACATACTACATCCAAAGGATCTTCTTCTTTTTTAAAGGAGATCCCAAGCAAATAATCATCACATGACCTACTGAAATGTAAAAGGAACAAAATAAAGCATATACCCACAGCACGGCCCTTTTTCAGTGGACGTAAGTCTCATGAAGCTATGATCTTGTGTTAAAGATCAATGTTTAAAAGTTGGGTGAACAGCAGTGAGTGCTACCGTCCTGTGACTGGCAACCTGTGCCTGTGACATCCTGTACAACCACAACGCACAGCAGAAGTGCACAGGTCATCATAAGCAGACATTATTTTTGTTAGGCTCTTGACTAGCATAGAGCCACCAACATCGCTGCACCCTGAGAAACTCATTTTTGAAGCTGAATCAACACACAAGGGAGTTCATTAGCGCTCAAAAGACATCACACAAGCACAACAACAAAGACCTAAGTCACCTACAATAACTCTCAGCCTCACCTGGCATGCATGTAAATACCTTCAGGTATGAGGATGTATCTCTGGTGGAGTTTATGTACCTTGTATTTACATGCATGCCAGGTGAGAGTTGTTAACCTGTGTGATGTTGTCTGAGCACTAATTAACTCCCTTGTGTGGTGATTCTGCATGAGTGCTCTGGGCTTCATTCTCTCTCAGATTCATTTTTGAAGCAAAGAAGTATGAAAGTTTCTCTCTTATCAAAATAGGGAAAGAATCATCAAACAAAGCCTTCACTTGGTTCAAAAAAAACTATTTGCACGTTTTCTCCGTTGCCAACAGCCCAACTTGCTTTTTGGGCTTGAGATCTGCTTTGATAATTAACACTAAGTAAACTCAATCAAACATTCAAAGGATAAAAATGAAATTTAAAAAAATGCACAAGTGTACAGTCTTCTGCTTCAGAAATAGAACTGTTTCCAGTTTGAAACATACAGAGCAACAGCAACTTTTTGAACAGAAAAAGTAAAACAAATTATCAGGGTGCACCTGTCACGAAGCTGATGAACATGAAAACTTCCAAGAATATTCCAGCTTAACTCTGTATGTGTGCTAAATGACTGCAGTAACCATCCACACAGTTGTATGATTGCAGTAACAATTCCACATGTTTGTATGCACTGTCTCTGAATCTGACTCCTTAGTCTTCAATAGTTCAACTATGTGCTGGGTGGCTGGTTGCCAAGTTTTAACTAAACTGTTTACCTCAGAAAAGGCACTTTTTTTACATCACTTTTTTTTTTTTTTTTGCTGCTGTTGGTGGTTGTGGATCTTTTTTTCTTTTTCTTTTTTTCAGTTTGTTTTTGTTAGTCGCCCTCTCCCACCAACCCATCCTCTTTCAAGTCTCCAAAAGATTAGCAGAAAACGTAGAGAAAAATGACAATTCAAGCCCTTTCAGTCGAAGCACTGACAACCGTTCATCCAATCCCCCCTGAAATGTAACCAGACTAGGTGACTGATGACAGTCTGCATAGACAAGGGACCAAGGCACAAGCTTCCAAAGGCTCTGCAAGGTATGCTGTGGTGTCCTCCCTCTGGCAAGCAAGCCATCTTAGAAATTATGTGACACATTACCCAAGCACATAAGAGATTTTGTAAAGATATTTATTGTTAAATGCTACATTCACAGCTTTAATACCCGTCACAAAATTCTTCCAAATGAATATTCTGACATGCAGGTGTTTCAAGTGTATTTGGCTGTGCACTGAAGATATCGGTTCCAGACAGGATCTGATTTGTTCACGCTTTACGTTTACTGTTCTTTTGTGCATCACCGTATGGTGATGGTTACACGTCTTCACACAATACACAAGTTACTTTGAAATCTAATTCCTAATAGTAATACAAACACAGTACATCAAAAGAAAGCAACTGGGCTCAATTTGGAGCTAAAACTAGTTCACAGTGCAATAAAAAACGTTAACAATATAATGTGCATTACAAAACCTGAGGCTGAATAGCAGACCCTGTGAAATGCCATCTTCTTTCCCAGAATACTTAACACCAAACTGGCTGAAAACAAATGGAGTAAATACTTACGGGATCTCTCTGAAGTTGATCTCATTTGTTTCATTCTCTGAGAATTGTCCTGAAAGCAAAAACGGGTAAAGGTGAAGGCTGGAAAAAATGAAGAGGATAATGGGCCAATAAAACTGCTTAAATATTTAACTGCAACATTACAAAAGTGTGCATGTGTGTGTGCACACATGTGCATGCACACCTGGTACCCACATATTCTTTACTGCAAAAATAAAGCCTCCAGTGCAAATAACTTACCTCCAATGACAGAAAACTTGATTCTGAAATGCAACAAGCACCTTACCATAACTAAATTTATTCTAGTAACTTTAACACTGATGTCACATTCTTGCACCTTACAGTTACAGTAACAACAAAAAAGCAAAAAATCCAATAACTTTATACTCATCTTGATGTCACATTCATTTCACATTTATTTTGCCATCACATGTACAACATCCATCACTTCCGTGCCCAGAATAATTTATTACAACACTCTATCCACAACTTTACTGGGGGTGGCAGGTGGGGAGGGGCGGGGGAGGGGGGGAATAAAGAATGCTAGCAAATTTATGTGATGACTGATGTTAACACTATAACAGTTCAGTACTGGCATTAGCACAAGCCCACTGAAATCAAATCAAGTTGCCCCCCTTTAGTTTACACCTAAACCTACACATATGGCCCCTTTATTAAATTTCTTGTTCACTCATTTACATTATTTCATTTTTCATGCTTCAGGATTCTTGTGCCTACTGGTTACACTTCTTCAAAAACTTATAACATGATATAATTACTGTTTGATGGAATCATAATATTAACAATTATTATGCTTTTTTAAAATGTGCTTAATGTTGGCTCATCCTACAAAGTCTAACCTGAGCTGGCCTATCTTATCAGAAAAGGGTGCTGTCTTAGTTTTGCAGCACTGCAGACAACACTCAAACTCAAAGGAAAAGATTAGACATTCATTCACATCTGTGCATTTTCATCATTATTTTACCTGCAAAGCATCCACCAACTTGTCACTGTCAAAGGCAAATTCTCCCCATACGTTTTAACATACTAGTTTCACCTTGCGTAGAAGAAAAAAAGAGTTACCATTTTGTGTTTTCACGATTTCAGCACCACTTTGAATTTTAATAACCTTTTCATCCCAGCATTTACTGATTTAGTGTTTACACCTGTCACAGCAGAGCTCGCCATATATATTCTGCACAGGTCAGGGCAATCTACACCTACACAACAGTCATCTGTTCATGGGGCTCATGCCTGCATCTACTGATCAAAGCATCAAATGCTGTTAAAAGAATTATTAGTTTTAAAATCTACATACCAGGTCCACTCAGCATAGCCTTGATCGTGCCGGAGGTCAGAGCGTGGTCACGCTTGACGATGAATTCATGCCCGTCAGAGGAGATCAGCTTCACATACATGGCATCGGGGCCCTCACACCCGCCATATACCTTCTCCTCCTCTCCCTTCTCCTCCTTGTTTGATTCAGACATATTCTGCAACACAGTCATCACTAACGGTAACTTAACATACACTCAAGCGGACAACCATGGTGGTGCATCATATTCGTAATACCAAGTTTGGTTACCACAGGTTGCATACTTGTAAACACTCAGCTGACTGGGAACAAATATGTGCCACGAGCATTAAATCCCTCACCCCTGAAGACACCACAGTACTTTCCCTTTTGTAGTCAAATAATACACACACCATACACAGCACAACAAGAAATTAAACTTTGGTGCCGCAAGTCAGCTGATATGGACTCATACGTTAGGGTAGGTCGAAAGTCAGTGGTACTAACAGAAATAGTTCTTTTGTGTTCTTGCACATTACACCATTTTAAGACACATGAACCATCCCTAAAGAAATAACTGTAATTTATTTCGTATCTACTCTCATGTCACCAAACAAGCATTAAAAATAAGGTGAAATGTGGTTATCTACCAAACAGACAAAAAAAAAAAGTTCTTTATTTTCTGTTGTGAACAAGTCATGGTACCGTGATACACACTCAGAAGACACGATCGGTAATGTCTGAGACACTATCTTTTCTTTGTTTGGACCTGTCAGTAGGAAGCAGCTCACAATAAATATCATTTGTACATAAGAACAAGCCATCTTCCTTCTCATGAAATCTGTTTTTATTTAATCATGAACGATCTCAATTCAAAGAAATATCTGCGATCAGCTAACCTTTCCTTAGCCATGTCACAAATGACGGCCATGAAAATGTCACCATTTTTACCAAAAACCCTAACCCCAAAAAGACTCACAGCACAAGAAATAATGATGCATTCACACACTGTGGTATTTCCCATATTTCTCCAAACACACTGTCAATGTCATTGCATCAGAAATATTATACATTGGCAGTTTAAAAAGTTTCATGTATTAATTTTTATTTCATCAGGAAAGAGGCACCCTCTTTCAGGAAAATGACCCATATATATCCATATACTGCCCCCCCCCCCCCACATGACACTGACCTTCACCCTGGGGTGCTTGGTTAACTATGCATGGAATTATGCTGGACACAGGGTTCAACAACTTGACAATAATACGCCTGAACGTTATTATATGTTTTACTTTGAGAGAGCATAAAAATTAAGATAATATTAAAGATCCACTTGCTCACATCCATCTCCCTCTCTCTCTCTGGCCTTTCTCCCCCATCTCTCACACTCCACTTTGTGCAAGCCCTAGAAAAGATCAAGACCTATTCAGTGCGGCTGTGCCACAAGCTGAGGTTGTCGTTTAGTGAGCGTTGTCCACTGTCAGTATCAAACAATCATACTGCCCCAAATTGCGCATTATTATGACATCAAGTCTATGTCAGTGTGTCACGAAAAGGGACAATAGAAGTGGCCCAAATCGGTAATCTCGTCATAAACTGTGCAGTACGGCACGTATATCTTACTTAAAAGACACCAATTAACTCACAATCTTCATTCACAGGGCAAGCTATTAGTCAGTTTCTATTTTCTGAACATTTTGTGAAACGCGTGGACCAGAAAAGAAAGGAAAAAAATCCCGTTCCCATGCTTCTGAATCTGAGATGAACAATCTCACATTCGCAAATGACTATACCAGCTTGCTTCGCTCTGGATAACATTCTATTCACTAAAATGAATTACAATTAATAAAAAAATTCACAGACTTACCGAAATTTAACAGGGAGAGCCCCTGAAATGCCAGTAGACGAGAATGTAAAGCGAACTCCTAGTTTATCGCTTTGCCTTACCAACAAGGATCGTCGCCCGGATGAAAATCAGTCACATGACTTCCGCAGGGGCGAGAACTGAACCTGTGCTGGCACGGCACGAACGTCTAAAAAGGCTAATAAATATTATTATTATTATTATATTAAAAATATATTACAGTGATCAAACTACCCCCAGGTCTTTCCTGGTTTCAGATCAGTGAATCTGCACCGCTCTTTACTCGTAGTTGTTAAACTGAAAAAATCATGATAACATGTAATTTCTTGAAGAGCAAGTGCACGAACACGACTTACAAATTATGTACTCGATGTTGACACATACACGATAGAAAATCATCTTGTTAGATTTTATTGCTTTAAGTTACAGAAATAATCATTTATTGAGCTTTGTAATAAAGTAATGCAGCATTTAACATAATCATTAACATACATATATTTATATGCAATGTATGGATCCAGATCAAAACATGCAAAATCATACAGCATACAGTCTATTGGTCTACCTGGCAGCTATTAGACTGCAGTAGATGGGTGCAGCATTTACAATCCAGCAACTGGACCAGGCTCATCTCTCCTCCCCTCCCTCTACTCCCCCCTTTCTTTCTTTTTCCAGATATTTTATATCCAACACAAAATCGTTTTACAGCTTGTCCCTAATACGTTTTTTAGCATCTGAGGACATTAAGCAAAATGTATGGGTGCAGCATGAGAATATGTCATGACTTGAAGGATCCACTCAAAGACATGAGAACATTATACTGAACTGTCTTTTCTGACTTGCCACCCTATTAGAATTATAAAGATTAGTTATCTGCTACTGACAAGAAGGAAGAAAAGAAATATGCAGAGAATGTCCGACAATTATTACCCAGTCTGCCATGAAAATCATACTGACATGAAACAAAAATCACAATGATAAAAGTTCATCTGACACAGGGTTCAAGTTCATCTAACTCCAGTTTCCCAAACCTCAAAAGTCTCTGACTCATAAAAGTAGACCTATTCAGACAATGGTAATTTTTATGTGTCTGTCAGAAATTCCTTGGACAATTTAAAATGTATATTGGGTCACAAATATCATCAGAATCACTCTAACAGTGCCATATATCTAGCAAATGAAGCCAACATTTGCAACAAAAGTGAGTTTCATTACAGTCTGTAGATGAGTGAGTCCTCAGTAAAAAACCAAGTATTTTGCTGACATCAGGACTCAGGGAAGCATGCATGGTGGTTACTCAGAAACTAGATCTACATAAAATGTGAAAGGAACACACACACACACATGCATGCATGTATGCACGCATGCACATGCATGTACACACACACATGCACACACAGTGAAAGATACAGACATGGTAAAACTCACTTTTTGTTGCAAATTTTGGGTTTATTCACTTGATATGACCCTGTTTGAATGATTATGATGGTATCTGTGACTTAAAATGGTGTTCAAAATGCCCCATGGATTTCCACCCGCCTCCTTGGATATTACCCTGTCAACAGCTGCATTTAAAACTGCTCTGAAGACTCATCCACGTAAATCCTCCTACACCTAGCAATATTTTTGACCCCGCCACCTTCTTATTTCAGTTGACTGCTGTGGTGCATGTCTGTGTGTGTGTGTGTGTGTGTGTGTGTGTGTGTGTGTGTGTGTGTGTGTGTGTGTGTGTGAGTGTGTGTGTGTGTGTGTGTGTGTGCACCCATGATATGGTGCTGGTTTTACTGTTCAGGTTTTTATCATTTTAATTTAATTTTGATCTTTTTTGCTGCACATGCCACATGTCTCAACATAATGTTAAACTCTTGTTTTTCATACAAAATATAAGACAACTTTATTAATCCATTGAGGAAATGGCATAATATATATATTATAATATGTATTATGTAATAAAACATTGCACCAACAGTACATGTTTTCACTCTTCCAAATTACAGTCCACTCACAAACAGCTAGCTTTCTCATATTCAGTCATTTGATTCAATGCAGCCTCATCTCCTAGCATCCCCATCTCTAGCTATTGTGTGTTGTGTTTATCTGCCTGCTTGTTGATTGCTGGAATGGCGGGAGAATTTTCTTCTCCAGGGTCGACTTTCTGTGCTGACTCTTATTTCGGTATCCGTTCCACCCCCGTGTTACCACAGTAGCACGTAAAAAATCCCGGTCATTCTGCCAAAAGTGCAGGTGGCAGGTTACAGCTAAACACGCATACACCTTACGTATGTGGCTTTTATTGAACCGTGCTTCGGCATTGGTCACAACTTGTCCCTAATATGTCAAATGACAGCTGAGGACATTAAGCATCAACTCATCATCATCACCAATGCTGAAGCATGGTTTAATATAGCTTTACATCCACAGAAACCAGAAGGCTCGTTAGGACAGACAGCCCAGGACGGCCACCTCGACTCTCACACAGCTCCTGAACTATGAGATTATTCTTTGTTTTTAATACATTTTATGTGTTTGGATCTGGCCTCTGCAGTGATTGCTACAAGAAAAAGACTAGAACTAGAAGGAATAAAGAAGACAACTAAATGAAGAAAAATACATGAATGAATCAAACAAAGTGAGGTAAATTTTACATAGGAAAATATTTTGAAAAATTAAATAATGATTGACAGTATGTGGCGCTGTAATCTATAAATAGAAACAATGGCAATTCCTTTCTAAATGGGTGCATTTCATTGGTCAAAATACACTTCCTGTTTCGGCGCGTAATCTTCGGGATTGCCAGGAGTGTGTGTGTGTGTGTGTGTGCATTGCCGGATCTGTTGCTCAAATTCGCTTCTGTTCTCGCACTTCAGTGGTAGACTGGGGTTGTGTAGCTGGTCCACTCATTCACTGGCTTTGGTTCTTGGATAGCTCAGGAATTCACGATGGTGTTCGGAAGGTCCATGCCCGTGGTTTTCAGTTCTCTCCGGAAGCTTGCAACGTCGGTAAGTCGGTGTCACTAGTCTGTGTCAGTTTGTGCCCGACTGCTAAGTTCACCGTCAGTCACTGACTTCCAATCCAGCGTTGAGCCACTGACCGATTTTTCAAAATCGCAAGCAAACTGCGGTATGGGAACTAATGATGTGATGATCGGTGACGTTGCGTGACATGACATCTATAATTTATTGACATAATTGGCTGATAAGCCGCGATAT
>OY757545.1:20572143-20584569 GCA_963584105.1 Alviniconcha strummeri | reverse complement strand
GCTTGCATCCTTCTGACTTCCCTTACGATGTTTTGGCAAAGTCGCCTCCCTCTGTGTATGTGTGTGTGTGTGCGTGCGTGCGTGCGTGCGTGCGTGCGTGCGTGCGTGCGTGCGTGCGTGCGTGCGTGCGTGCGTGCGTGCGTGCGTGCGTGCGTGTGTGTGTGTGTGTGTGTGTGTGTGTGTGTGTGTGTTAAGACTGTGTGTGTGTTATGCTCCTATTTAACATCCAGTTTGTGCTTTTAATTGTGTTTTGGGTCTGTAGGCGTTCTTAAATCAAGATCCAGATAACCGGACTGACTTTGGAGGGTTTTATGTCAAGCACTGCAAAACGGTTGTTTTTGTGTTTGTTCATTTTGCGTCTTTGGTGGTTTGTGTTAATTCTGATGGTGGTGGATGGGGGGCGACGGTGATTCGGGGGGGGGGGGGGGTGGGAGGGGCGGGGATGCGAGAGGGGGTCTTACCTCTGTTGTCGTCGTTATGTCATCAGTTTGTGTGTATGAATTGATTTTGTAGTTTTGACTTGCGAAAGGGTTTATATATAAAAAGAGTTTATATTAGAGAGAGAGAGAGAGAGAGAGAGAGAGAGAGAGAGAGAGAGAGAGAGAGAGAGAGAGAGAGAGAGATGCATTTGCTGTTGAGAGAAATTAATTGTCCTGAGGTGCCCTGTGTGGCTGAGAGGACGTTACAATCCGATTTCTAACTTACTATGTGGTAATGTGTAAAGGAATGCAACGTGCAAGTGGAGGAAGGGTCCGTGCGAGAGGACGGGTGCCATCGGCCCCATTACTTCAGTGTACGTGCGCGATCCTGACCACAACCTCATCGAGATCTCCAACTACCCAGAGAACATCGAGAAACGCTCCTAGCCAGTGTGGCGTGTGTAAAGCAATCGGAGAGTCTGGATGTGGCTGGTGAACACGGGTGCTGACCTTTATGCCTGTTAAATCAGAGCTGTTGTGGCTGACGGTTAAAATAGTTCCGAGCTGGTGTTTTGGGGGCTGATGGCACTAAAGCCGTGGTGTGGGTGTCTGCTTACAAGAAGAAGAAAAATCTTTTCAAACGTGATCTTCTTTACGTTGTTGTACCATGTTTAATTGTCCTCAGGCGACTGTGTGATTTACAGGACGTTAAACTCCAAGTACTAATTAGCTAACTCTCTCTCTCTCTCTCTCTCTCTCTCTCTCTCTCTCTCTCTCTCTCTCTCTCTCTCTCTCCTCCCTCCCTCTCTCTCTCTCTCTCTCTCTCTCTCTCTCTCTCTCTCTCTCTCTCTCTCTCTCTCTCTCTCTCTCTCTCTCTCTCTCTCTCTCTCTCTTTTAATGAGGGTATAATGAAGCAATTTCGTTCATGGAACATTATTTCTCCTGGAATTATGATTTGAAGCATTAAATGTCAATTTCGTTGGAAAGTTCTCTTAAAACTAATGTGAAGCTGAATATCGGGTTTTTGTTGTTGTTGTTTTGGTTTCCTTCTCCACAATGTTGACTGACAAACAGCATGTTTTCTGCCGATTCGAACTTTGCATACACGAGCACGTACCATTTTGTGCTCAGAATGATAACTGAGATTCATGTTCTACTTAATTTCGTCAGCCTGGTCTGTTAAATGTCGAATTGCCTGCCCCACTAAGAACGGTCTATGAGGAACCTAAACACCATTGTTAATGGGGTGGGGGGATTGGGAGCTATTCCTAACGTTGTGCCGCACCCCATAAATCACAAAAGATACAGGTGATCCGAGGTCGATTCGAACCTGCTTCGGTACCTATCCGCTTCAGCTCTACGCCAAACCGACTTGCATTTTGTGTTTAAATGACTTTGTGTCTTGTGTGTGCGAGCGTCTTGCGCCTTGTGTATTGTAGCTATGGCTTGCATTTGTCGGGCAAGTTCATTGTTGGCGGCTTTTAATGACTGAATATACATGTACTTCAGGGTGACACAATGGTAAAAGATTGCTTTCGTATGCTTACGCACGAGTTCCACGATTATGACTTACACTTGGGATCCCAAAGCGGTTTCTGTTGTGAGTACATGCAAATGAGTGGAATGATGTTTCTTTGAAACTGCCATATGAATAAAGTGATGTGAATAAACAATATACGCTGCTTTACGTGTCTGTGCGATTGCTTTGTAGGGTTTGTAGGTGTGTGGTATAACGGTTCATGAATTTATTGGTTCATTGGTTCAGTAGGTAGCTCAGTGACTAGTTGTGCTACGTTAGTTGTCGTAACTTCACAGCTTACGCAAGTATAACCTTCTCAAAATGTGTTTTGTTCAGTAGGGAGCAGAAGTAGAAATAAAAACTTAAAATCGACGACTTTGATTTAAAATATTCCCTTGGTTGCTGTATATTCAGTTTCTAATGACAGTTTCATTAGCATAGATTAGCGAGGCTGGTTGGAAACAACAGCAATGACCCAAATCTCCCGTGGTGCACGCACCATATTTCTCGTGTTTAGTTAGGAAAGTTGCGTGCTCACATCGCTCGTTGACCAAGAACAAAGAAACCTCGGTTAGCCGTTAGACCATCTGTGACATTTCACAACATTTTCTAGTTCGACATCGAGTCTCGGTAATCATTACTGACGAAAGTATGATTCTAAATTTAATATAAAATCAACAGGACATGTTAAAAACAAAACCCTATCAGAAATAAATAGTTTTTAGTTCGACATCGGGTCTCGGTAATCATTACTGACGAAAGTATGATTCTAAACTGGATACAAAATCAACGGGACATTTTAAAAAGAAAACCCGATCAGAAATAAATAGCCCCTTGCCTTCGTGTGAAATTTTGAATAAAAACAACGCAGATAACGGTTTGTTGTTATATAAAGGGAAGTAGGCCGTGTTTACTTGAAGTGTAGGTTTTGAAAGGAGGTCAGACTCTTGGTCTTTGTTGTTGTTGTTTTGTTCTGTTGAAACCTTTCGGTGAAGCACGTACACATTCAGCATGGAAAATGTAGCCATCATGAGCAAAATTTAATATTTGTTTAGTATTTATTGTCTTCTTTATGTATACACATCACACATTGCCATAATTCAGAAGTAATAATTAAACCTACATAATCCTTCTACACTGTAAACTGTTTGTACCTTGTCTTGAACTATGCGCTTGATTTGAGCTGAAATATGTTTTTATTATCTTCGCTGAGGAGCATAAGTTTTTTCGTTTTTTTGTTGTTGTTTTTCACGTTCATGCAAACATCGCAATCGACAGACTACTGACACATCCATATTTTTGACAGTCTAACACTGAACAATACAAACATGATCAACAAGATTAAAACATACCCGTACGCGTTGCAACATTCACACATATCAAAGGTAACTGTAAGAACCATAGAAGATAATATACATAGCACGTATACTTATGAGGTAAATAATATGCATTTTTGCAGAGAAACAAGACAGATATCTACCGTCTCCGATTTAACCCTTTAACTGCCACGAAGTCACTTGAAAAAAGACCAATAAAAGTGTGAAATCTGAAGAAAAAAGAAAGAGTTTTTTATTTTTATTTTTTCGTCTTTTTTCATTAGCATGAGAAAGGATTTCTATCAAAACGGACAGCATCGAAAGATGTCTTATAGAACCTGGAAAAAAAACACTTTGCAGACCTGTGCGTGCACTTTTTAGCCCGGAAATTTTACAGGTTGGGGCAGTCAAGGGGTTTAGGAACTAAGTTAATAATGCGGGCAATATTTCCACAATACGTAAGGATATACCATGAAAACTGTGCAAAGGGAGTCAGAAAGTCCTCTTCGCCATTCATCCGCCAAACATTAGCGTTTGTCCACAGAACTGATTCCAGTGTGCACCAAAGGAGACGGCAGATATCTAGATGAACTTCTGCTGGAGCCTGCTTTCAAGCTTTTTTCTCCCGGTTTTCTTGCTAAACGTGTTGCTCCAAAGCAGGGGACTAGGGTCATCTACATACATAATCTACAGTCATATATGCTTTTCCAGTTGATATGGTTATGGAGATTGGGATCAGCCACGTCTACACGAGTTTCTCTCTTATGCTGCTGTTGCGGAGCCTCTGGTCAAATGCATTTGACTTTGATGTTGCGGAACTAGGACATCAAGGCATATTATATACATTAGGTCATCTCCGTTGTTGCGGTTTTAGGGATCAGGTACGTTTCTACAGCGTCTTCTTCTGACTGTCTTGTTGTCGAGCTTCGGGGTCATAAACTTCTGGTGTGTGTGTGTGTGTGTGTGTGTGTGTGTGTGTGTGTGTGTGTGTGTGTGTGTGTGTGTGTGTGTGTGTGTGTGTGTGTGTGTGTGTGTGTGTGTGTGTGTGTGTGTGTGTGTGTGTGTGTGTGTGTGTGTTTTTGTTTTTTTTTCTTTTTTCTTTTTTGTGTGAGTGTGTGTGCATGTGTTTCTTTCTTTCTCTTTCCTTTGTTTCTAATGTTGTGGAGCGTGGGTTCATCTACACGATTTTCTTTCTGATGTTATTGCGGAGCTTGGGGTCAAATACATCAACACGAGTTTCTGACACTCTTGTTGCGAAGCCTGAGATGAAATACGTATTCACAAATTTTACTCCGATGTTCTTGCTGCGGAGCAAAAATGTTAACTCGAATCTTTTTCATAATGTTGCGGAGTTTGAAGCAACACATCAACTGGACTTTCTCTCTTGTGTTGCTGTTGTGGATCTGGGTGGAGTCGGGCATTTCAGCAGTATTTTCTCTCTTTCGTGTTGTTGTTGAGGAACTTGGAGTCAAATACTTCACTAAAGTTTCTCATTCTCGTTATTGTTGCTGAGTTTTGTGTTAAGCCCGTTCTTAACTGGGCGAATGTTTGTTCGCGAACCTAGTTGGAAGTATTCGGCGAAGCTAGTTGGTTCTTAATTGGGCGAACTTTTCTTCGCGAACCTAGTTGGGAGTATTCGTCGAAGGTATATTCGGGGTCCAAAAAGCTTCGCTCAACATGTTCTGGGAACATTCGCCCTATTCGACGAATATTGCCTCTGATTGGCTGAGAGCAGAGCTCTCCTGTGGATGAAGAAAAAATGAAAATAAAAAATGGATGACGGTGTCGCTGGGTTCTTCACTCGCTTCGGAGGGAATTTGTTTATTTATTGACTTGTGGGAGGCGCAGCCTTGTCTCGGGGACCCAGAATGAGATAGTAGTTAGTTGAATTACCCTGTGAGGGATGATTAAAGTATATTGACTTGACTTTAGCCTACATTTTCGATCATGCTGTCTGCTGCGCGTCTGCCGCAAGTTCGGGCCGAAGTTTGCATCTCATTACAAGCCAGTTGAGAACGAAGTAAATTTCGTCGAACTGTCCGAACCATGTTCGGCGAACTAAAAGTTCAATTAAGAAACGAATCAAATTTCGTCGAACTGTCCGAACCATGTTCGGCGAACTAAAAGTTCAATTAAGAAACGAATCAAATTTCGTCGAACTGTCCGAACCATGTTCGGCGAACTAAAAGTTCAATTAAGAAACGAATCAAATTTCGTCGAACTGTCCGAACCATGTTCGGCGAACTAAAAGTTCAATTAAGAAACGAATCATAGTTCGTCGAACTGTCCGAACCATGTTCGGCGAACTAAAAGTTCAATTAAGAAACGAATCATAGTTCGTCGAACTGTCCGAAGTATGTTCGGCGAAAAACATTCGCCCAGTTAAGAACGGGCTTTAGGTACACCAACGCAAGGGTTTTCTGGTATTGTCATTTGCAGAGTTTTGTGTTAGGTACACCAACGCAAAAGTTTTCTGGTGTTGCTGCGGAGTGTGGGTCAGGTACACCTACACCAATTTCTCTCTGATGTTCTTGTTGCGGATGGCTTCTTTGGCGTCCAAGAACAGGCTGTCCACGTACTCGACGGGAGTGCATCCCTCACGGTAGTAGCTGATCACTCCTGAAAGTGAAAGTACGTCATGTAATTGCATAGGGTCTACAAAGGAGATTTACAACGAGACTGAGAGTCTAAACAAAACACCGAGCGTAATGTGAAAGATCCAAACACATAAAAGGTTAAAAAGAATCTTTATTTATTATGACACGGACACAAAGTCTGCAAACTTTCGGCGAAACCCCTTTGTCAAGCTACAAAACGACACTTAAACAAAAGTTAAACGGTTAAAAACGATGAAAAATGAGAGAGAAACTTGTCTTTTTGTTTTGTTTTTGTTTTTTGTTTTGGTTGAGCTGTTGTTTGCTTGTCCAGTGCTTGGAAAGCGAAAGTTGGAGCTATATTTGGGATCTGATTTACTTCTGATATACTTTCTTTATAGAAAATAAATTCTGTCCATCTCATATGCCCCCCCACCCCCCTTCCCCCTTCCTCCATCCCCTTCCTCCTTCCCCCTTCCCCCTTCCTCCTTCCCCTCCCCTCCCTCCCCCCTCCATAACATGATTTCTCTCTTACTCCCCAAGCACCATTCTTTTCCTTAAAAAACGTGAAACTTCGACAAATTCAGGAAAGAAAGAAAAATCCATAAACAAGGCAGAAGTAGTTATATCTAGTAGATAGCTAGCCTACCTTCGTCAATTTTGAGACAGTTGACGACAGTAGATGGCGCCAGTTGCTTGGATTCTCCATCACAGATCATGGCGTCAATTTTGTGACCTGCACGACACGGAAAATGAATAAACATGGGGTGTTGACATTGGGTATGAACGTGTGGTGTAAGTCTCGGGAAGCATGAACTGCGTGCGCGGAAAGAAGTGTTCGGTCAGCACTTAAACATGCGGTGGCGACGGGCTCGCCATACTGAAGAACATACACAGATATAACAAAACTCACCCAGGGTATCGACGACCATGGAGTGGTGGATGCTGTCGTCGCCGCCGCTGATGTTGGCGGAGGTGATGGCGACAGGACCGGTCATGCTGACCACGTAGGCCAGAGCGCCGCAGTCTGGCACCCGGATGCAGATGCTGGCCTTGTTACCCAGGCAAGCTGCAGACTCTCCCAGACCCAGCTTTCGCAGCCAGTCTCCCTTGGGGACCACGCAGCTGATGCCTGCACGTTCAGAGCGCAAGAGAGGAAAACAGGAGTTGGATACCAAGGAGTAAATAACCTGAATTTCCTTTTTAAGAATTAATGACGTATTATTGTATTGTATTGTACTGAGTGTTGTTTCTATTCCCTTCCAATTCTCGCCCTGATATAACCGCAATGGTTGACTGGGCGTAAAACACCAAGTTACTTACTTACCTTCTGATTCAACCCACAAGAACTGCCAATAGCTACGGCATTACATGTAGGCGAAGGTCTAGTCATAAATCTTAGACTCTGCGTAGTTCAGTTCACTTCAACATGAAATCTATGCGCTCGGGAAAGCCCATAATTATGCGCTCTACCCCGTCTCTCGGAAGTTTCCCCAACGATGCCTTTGAAAAAGTTCCAGTGTTCGTCTGACTGACGATGTCCCCTTCTCGTCCTTTCAGGTAAGGTCTTCGAGCATCCACGCTGTCTAGGTGGTGATAACTACAGTACAAATGTAGGGGAGCAGTGTGGGGAGTGAGGGAAGCAGGTTGGAAGCATGAATGAAGAGTCACAGTCAGAGGTTGCTATAACATAACTTTTTATTTGCACAACAACCAGGAAACAGTGTAGGCTCTCCCCTGGGATGAACACCGGCCGCAACAGCAAACAAACAACCTGCCTCTGCAGGGACACTGGGGAGAAAGTGACGCTGCCGTTCTTTCGTTCTGTTTTTGTTTAATGTCCTCAGATGCTAAAAGCATATTAGGGACAAGCTGCCGGCCCAGCGCACAGGTTTTAACACCTTAGATAATCGGGGCCATAAAGCTCCCACCCAAACAAGAAGGAAAAGGACAGGAAAGAAAAGATTAAAGGGTCATGGCCCGAAACATGTATACAATACACTCGGTTACACAAATATTCTGCCAAACCCGTCTGGTCGTAGAGCCTATCCATACGCAAAGATCTAAAACTCACAGCACGAAAATGCAAACTAAATCCCAACCGAAAATCAGAACTGCATTTGCCTAGTGGACAGCCGTGGATCATTATTGTATGTCAGTGCATACGTTTGATATTTGCTGGCTTTTAATCCAGTCGGAAACTTGCAGATGAACAGAGACGAAAAAAGCACGTAATTCTCCCACCGTTACGACATATAAGTGGTTGACCTGGCGCTACAAATTAATTAGCTTTCTTATCTTTCTCTGCTTCAGCAACATGTTTTTTGTTTTTGTTTTTGTTTGTTTGTTTTTGCCTCATCTCTCTCTCTCTCTCTCTCTCTCTCTCTCTCTCTCTCTCTCTCTCTCTCTCTCTCTCTCTCTCTCTCTCTCTCTTCTGTACAGGGTTACCTGTAAAATGTGGTTCAGGACGAACACTGAAGTAAACAATCATGGGTTTCAGGATAAATTCACGCTATATTTATTCTCCCCCACACCCACCCAGCCCTTGACGTACTTAAATTGCCCAGTATTAGGGACCGCCAAGCCTTTTTTCCCAGAGCTCAGGAGCTGTGTGAAGGTCGAGGTGGCCATCCTGGGCTCCCCGTCCATATAATAATACTTACGGTCTCTGTGGAGTTAGAGCAACATTCGAAGAAGAAGCAGAAGATCGCCAAGGAACAGAACTGTTAGTACTGAGTGTGTGTGTGTGTGTGTGTGTGTGTGTGTGTGTGTGTGTGTGTGTGTGTGTGTGTGTGTGTGTGTGTGTGTGTGTGTGTGTGTGTGTGTGTGTGCGTGTGTGTGCGTGTGTGTGTGTGTTTATATAAATAAAACAAAATTGTCCATGAGGCGTACCCACAGCCACAGACGTGACACCCACCTCCCGGGTAGCATCTCCTCATGAAGTCCCAGAGCAGCTGACTGAATGGCGGCTTGGCGGCCTCCAGCTGGTCGATGGAGGACAGACAGAGACAGATGGGTTTCTCTGGGGGCCGCCCCTTCACGTGGTAGAGACGGGTGATGGAGGCAGGGTGCCTGCAGGAGGCAGCCAGGGCGTACACCGTGTCCGTGGGAACCCCGACCACCTGGGCAGCGTGAGTGAGTGAGTGAAGAAGGAGCGGAAGAAGACGAAGAAGAATGCGCGAAAGTCGTAAATCTCCATGTGCAACAATACAAACAGAAAGGAAAAAGGGGGCGGGGGGGGGGGGGCGGGGGCGGGAGCCGCAAGTGCATCAAAATAAGGTCTATCTTTATGTATTATTAAGAGAACAAATAACTGGAGAATGTGCAAGCATGAATGGCCATCTCTCTCTCTCTCTCTCTCTCTCTCTCTCTCTCTCTCTCTCTCTCTCTCTCTCTCTCTCTCTCTCTCTCTCTCTCTCTCTCACAGAGTAGTTAACATGGTGTTGTTGATGTTGAGTTGATATTTTGTTTTGGATTGTTTGCCCGAGGGCTGGATGTAAAAAAAAAAAAAGTGTTGTATTTACTGTTACCTATTCCACTACCCTCGTAAATTAAAAACGAAAATCTTTCGTTCTCTCGTTCTCTCTGTCCTCTGCAGTTGCAGAGGGGGTAGGCTGAATAAATTTGAATGAACGGTATAAGTGTCCACAGAGCTCAGGAGCTGTGTTAAAGTCGAGGTGGTCGTCCTGGGCTCCCGGCCTTAATAAGCCCCCGGTTTCTGTGGACGTAAAGCAACACTTCAACAAAAACTAAGTGCCCAGAATACTGGAACGAAGAATCCACAGCAGCAGGGACAGCAAGCAAAGCTACATTTAATTTTCATTCAATACAGGCTTAAAGAGAGGGAACTGGGTTCTCAACAGAGGGTCCTTAATTGTTGCGTCCGTGGTACGTTTCCTGAGGGCTTTGATTTGAAGGATAACAAGTAAACGTGTTTGGTCCACTATCATTACCTTTCCCTCCTCGAATGTAAACGTGTTTGGTCCACTATCATTACCTTTCCCTCCTTGAATGTAAACGTGTTTAGTCCACTATCATTACCTTTCCCTCCCTGAGGAGGCGTCAGTAGTACCTTTCCTGGGGGCTTTGATTTGAAGGATAACATGTAAACGTGTTTGGTCCACTATCATTACCTCTCCCTCCCTGAGGAGGCGTCAGTAGTACATTTCCTGAGGGCTTTGATTTGAAGGATAGCATGTAAACGTGTCTAGTCCACTATCATTACCTCTCACTCCCTGAGGAGGAGTCAGTAGTACCTTTCCTGAGGGCTTTGATTTGAAGGATAACATGTAAACATGTTTGGCCCATTATCATTACCTTTCCCTCCATGGGGAGGCGTAACTAGTACCTTTCCTGGGGGCTTTGATTTGAAGGATAACATGTAAACGTGTTTGACCCACTATCATTACCTTTCCCTCCACGAGGAGGCGTAACTAGTACCTTTCCTGAGGGCTTTGATTTGAAGGATAACATGTAAACGTATTTGGCCCACTATGATTACCTTTCCCTCCACGAGGAGGCGTCAGTAGTACCTTTCCTGGTGGCTTTGATTTGAAGGATAACATGTAAACGTGTTTGGCCCACTATGATTACCTTTCCCTCCACGAGGAGGCGTCAGTAGTACCTTTCCTGGTGGCTTTGATTTGAAGGATAACATGTAAACGTGTTTGGCCCACTATCATTACCTTTCCCTCCAAGAGGAGGCGTCAGTAGTACCTTTCCTGGTGGCTTTGATTTGAAGGTTAACATGTAAACGTGTCTGGTCCACTATCATTACTTCTCCCTCCCTGAGGAGGCGTCAGTGGTACCTTTCCTGAGGGCTTTGATTTGAAGGATAACATGTAAACGTGTTTGGTCCACCATCATTACCTTTCCCTCCCTGAGGAGCTGGGCAGCCTTCTGCAGACTGGATGCCTGGTGCGAGTCCAGCAGTGGACAGGGTGGGTAGGTCTTGCCGGCTTTGGCTTCTTCGAACAGCTGGTCCACGTAAGCGATAGGGGTGCACCCCTCCCGGAAGTAGCTAATGACGCCTGCGCAGTGAAGCAGATGGTTCATTTGGATTGGACTGATTCGCTGAAAATCCAAGCATCAATGGCACGCATTCAAAGGTGTTCACTGTTAAGCCCTTGTGTGTGTTCTTCAATGGCACTATACTTGAAACTGACTTTTTAAAAACTTTATTCTTTTACATATTTATTTGTTTTGTTTGTTTGCCTCCTATGTAAATCAGCTCACGTTAAAATGTCCTGCAAATTACCAACCTTCATTGATTTTGGTACAGTTGACGACGGTAGAGGGCGTCAATTGTTTGGAGTCTCCATCACATATCATGGCGTCGATTTTGTGCCCTATAGACCATATCCATTTACATCAAAAATTAACACAACAATGACGAAAAACGAGACTGAATCTCTCTCTCTCTCTCTCTCTCTCTCTCTCTCTCTCTCTCTCTCTCTCTCTCTCTCTCTCTCTCTCTCTCTCTCTCTCTCTCTCTCTCTCTCTCTCTCACACACACACACACACACACACACACACGCACGCACGCACGCACGCACGCATGCACGCACGCACACACACATACACATACATCATCATCATCATCATCATTATCATCATATATCTATCCCCCGCTTCATGTTTGTTTCCATCATTCCAGCGTTCATACCGAGACTGTTTGCACCCATTTTAAACCGAGAGACATCTCACCCAGAGTATCGACGACCATGGAGTGGTGGATGCTGTCTTCGCCACCGCTGATGTTGGCAGAGGTGATGGCGACAGGACCTGTCATGCTGACCACGTAGGCCAGAGCCCCGCAGTCTGGCACCCGGATGCAGATGCTGTCCTTGTTACCCAGGCAAGCTGCAGACTCTCCCAATCCCAGCCTCTGCAGCCACTGCCCCTTGGGGACAACGCAGCTGATACCTGTCAAGTGTTCCAAAAAACAACACCGTCAGCGAGTAAGTAACCATGGTGTTTAACGTCCACAGAAACCATAAGGCTTATTAGGGACGGGGACAAGGGGGGGGGGGGGCGGGAAGGGGGTATGGAGGTGAGAGGGAGAGGGAGATTATATACCTATCGCTACACTGTCCCACCAGAATGATTCCTGCATTAAGATGGGCAGCGACGAGAAAGAACCATTTTAATTTTTAAGTAGGAAGTGATGGACAACGTCACAAGACAGTGTCCACAAACGACAACCTTTCTGAAGAGAAAGGAGAGCCGAAGCGGTATCGAACCGAGGTCCTTCCGCTTACCAACCTAACGCCTTACCGCTAGGCCAAACCGGCTCACCCCGTCAGCGAGGTAAGCTGGTACGCATTATAGCAACGTCATTCTCGGTCACAGCTTTCCTGACCCATAAATCGGAAACAGAACGAGGCCCAGAGCGCTCGTGCAGAATCAACAAACAAGGGAATTAATATTCGCGCTCGAAATACGTAATAGAAGTAAAACAACAAAGACCTGAGTCGCCTACGGTAACTCTCACCTGGCATGCGCGTAAATACAGGGTACATAAACTCTAGCAGAGGTACATCCTCTGTACCTCTCGACAGTGTAGTAAATACAGGGTA
>OY757545.1:20562143-20564643 GCA_963584105.1 Alviniconcha strummeri | reverse complement strand
AGTCGCGGAGTCAGACTGAATGAGCGTCTCCCAAGAGAGCAGACCGCCGCTACGTCCCTCCACCAATCCTCCTATGTGGACTCTCTGACGTTGAGGGCTTTGATCAGAACTGCCCCAGGCAAGGGAGGAGGGAGGAACACCGAGACTGAGGCCACCACGAGAGTGTGGCATGAAGGGCTACAGAAGCTGAGACTTTCTTTAATTTATTTTTTATTTATGCAGTGATCGATGAGGATGAGGATGATAACTGATGATGCTATGGAGGTCCATTTCGGTTTGAGACTACTTGACAGGGCCGCAGACCACGCTTACTGTCACAATTATCCCGGTGTTAACCAGGCCCGGGAACTGCGGCACCTGCAGTGTTGGTCAAGTAATTAGAGCAACACCCTCAAAGACGCATCCGTGAAGTGGATGAAGCTCGGCTGTGTGGTTCCAGCCTTCCCATTGGGCCCATAGCACTCCCAGCTCTGGATAGGAGCCGGCCAGGGCCGAAAAATCCCACATGACTCTGATGGGATTCGAACCCCAGACCTTCCGACCCACAGTCCGATGCGCTAACCACTGCGCTATGGGGGCCGGTTAGCTAGTTTCTTTGTTGGTTGGTTTGGTTGCGTTGCTGTTTTTGTTTATTTATTGTTGTGTTTTTCTCTCGTGTATTTGGTTGATTCGTGCAATTTTATAATGGGGTCCATTGGTTTATTTCTCCGTTTGGTTTTACTGTGTTTGTTTCTTTGGTTCTTTTACCTTATTATTTTTATTTGCTTAGTGTGGTCTTTCTGTTTTGTTTGTCCGTTCGTTATGCCATAAAACGGACAAGGTCTTTGTTGGAAGAAACTATTGTAGTCCTTTGAGGTCTGCGTGATTACGTACTGTTTATTTTAAAGTTGCTGTTGTCGTTTGAGAGTTCACGTTAGTGCTCGTTTCTGCTTAGTCTCTCAGTATGCCTTATTTGTAAGTAATCACACACACACACACACACACACACACACACACACACACACACACACACACACACACACACACACACACACACACACACACACACACACACACACACACATTCACACACACACACACACACACACACACACACATACACACACAGATAGATAGACAGACAGATAGATAGATAGATAGATAGATAGATAGATAGATAGATAGATAGATAGATAGATAGATAGATAGATAGATATGACAGTATTCCAGTTGTACATTTCTTTTCACATTTATTCACAATACACATAGTCAAGAAAATGTCCTTTCGATTTACATGTACTTTCGAAATAGTACTTTAAGATGTCGCCCCACACATACACAGACACACACGCACGCACACACACAAGTGACCGAAATGTTACTACACTGATCAGTGGCATTGGTTATCGGCACATATTTCATACAGGCATTCAATGGTTTTAATATACACATTTGTCCAGTCCGCAACTTCAGCACATGGCGGAAACACAAGACAATCAAAACATATGAACGTGTTTGGATTTTCTGCTTTCATTTCAGTTTTGAACAACTGGAGATCCAACTGAAACACTGGGCCTCGCTGAAAAGAATGGCACGTTACACAGTAATAATTATTATTACTTAGATAATGTAGTTACAAAAAAAGAAACTTTTTAAACAACCGGTATTGAGAGCTTAGGATGGATACACATTTATACCCCCCTCCCCAAAAAGTGGCATGCTAAGTATGCTAAGTTTGCTAGTCTATAGTACAGTTTACAACATAAAGTTACAGTTAACTGCATAGCCCCATTCTTGTAAGACTTATTTCCATTGCTGTCTGAAATCTAATCTACATGTAAGTCCACATATGTTTCGATTCTCTGGATCAAGCTTCTCAGGATATCATATTCATTTCTCTCAGAGATAAAACAAAGCACACCATGCTGCAGAAGCTAAAAAAAAGTAAACTTGGTCAAACACCAGTTGGCATTAATTTAGCTTAGGATCTTTAGTTTGCAATCCACAATGCTAAGAAATCCGGATAAGCTGTCTGTTTCGTGTTCAACAGCTCATATCATTGATTTCTTTGAGCGCCATTGGTGAATTGTCTGAAATCGCACACATCATTAAGCTAATGCATTTTAAAGCTGGTAGTGGACGTGTAGGTACATGGCTAAACTAATCATTTATTTAGGAAACATCACGAGCTTAGAGGAACATATCTGGGATTTCAGTGAATTCGAGTTTCAGTGATTCAAACTCTGAAATAAACCGATTGCATATCATATCGAACACCCTCTTTAATCAACTTGGGGAGAAAAGGGAACAGAGAAGATTCATTTGAAATAAACAGCATGGGGAAAAAAGAGTCATAAATCAAAGTGTGCGCGTTTAGCACTTGAAATGAATCTTATGGAAGAAATAGCAGAGTCACAAGTAAAACTTTGCGCATTTAGGACTCGAACTTGAAATGGCTTAGAAAGAAATGAACGAAAGAGACGAGCCATAAATAAAACAGTTACTTTGTTGGTGCATTAAA
>OY757545.1:20554643-20557143 GCA_963584105.1 Alviniconcha strummeri | reverse complement strand
GTCTCTGTCCCTGTCTCTGCTCCTGTGTGTCCCTGTCTCTGTCCCTGTCCCTGTCTCTGTTCTTGTCTGTCTTTGTCCTGTCCCTGTCCTTGTCTCTGTTCCTGTCTGTCTTTGTCCCTGTCTCTGTCCTTGTCTCTGTTCCTGTCTGTCTTTGTCCCTGTCTCTGTCCCTGTCCCTGTCTCTGTTCCTGTGTGTCCCGCTCCTGCTTTGTCCCTCTCTGTCCTTGGCTGCGTGTGTCCTTCACTCCGTTTAAGTCTCTATTTTTGTCATTACCGCTGTCACTGGTTCTCTTTATGATCTGTCTCTGACCCTGCCACTGTCTCTGCCGTTGCCCTTGTCACTGGCTCTCTCTATGATCTGTCCTTGTCACTATGTCACTATCACTGTTTATAACTAAGTCACTGTTTATGTCACTGTCTGTGTTAATGCCTGCCACTATGTTTCCGTAGCTGTCATTGTCTCTGTCACTGTCTCGGTAATAAATTATATCTTTGTGTTTCTTTCAGCATTGCTACCCCTGTCATAGCATTGCGTGAGCTTTCGTTCCTGCTTTTGACGTGTGTGTGTGTGTGTGTGTGTGCGTGCGTGCGTGCGTGCGTGCGTGCGTGCGAGCGTGCGTGCGTGCGTGTGTATGTGTGTGTGTGTGTGTGTGTGTGTGTGTGTGTGTGTGTGTGTGTGGATGTGGTGTGTGTTTGTGGTGTGTGTTTGAGTGTACGTGCGTGCGTGCGTGCGTGCGTGCGTGCGTGCGTGCGTGCGTGTGTGTGTGTGTGTGTGTGTGTGTGTGTGTGTGTGTGTGAAGGGGGGGAGGGAGTAAGAATGTTTGTGTGTCTGTCTCTCTGTCTGTGTGTCTGTGTGTCTGAAGAGGAATAGGAAATGCTTTGGACTACAAGAAGCCGGAGCGTGTGCATGCTTTTGGCGAAGGGCTGACTGAGGAGGGGCTGGGATGCACTGAGGGGACGGTGTGTTTACACAGCCAGAAGGGTTGACATGTTCGTCTGTTGACACACACTTCGTCAGGGCCAGCCACTGATGGCGCTGAGATAGTCTGAGAGAAGCTCAAGACAGCCTTTGGTGGCTGCAGCCATTGGAGCTGTGAGAGCCACAATCACCGCAGCTCGGCGTCAACAAGGGTCAGAACTAGATTAGCAACGCCTGTCGCTGCTATTCCCGCTATTGACAGCATCTCCGTTGTGACGGGCATGCTTCTTTCAAATGTCTCAGAGAGAGATACAGACAGACAGACTGACTGACAGACAGTGAGTGAGAGGTCTATAAAGAAGGACACATAGACAAACAGACACGTTAAACTCACTAAGAGTCCAAACGGATAGCAAGTTCTCCTACCATGTCCAGATGACGACCAGACCGATGTCGGAGAATAAGGCAGTAGTGTTCCATAGCATCACATTGCCATGTGTACCTCTTCCATGGGTACATCGCGCATGCCTCTTTCATGCGTACCACATCGTGCATAGCTCTTACGTACGACACTGTACATACCTCTTTCACACCTACACCCTGCATTTACATACATATTACATCGTGCATACCGGTTTTACACGTACCACATCGTGCGTACATCTTACACAATACATACTACATCGTACATACCTCTTTGACGCGTACCACATCGTGCGTACGTCTTAATACCACATTGTACATACATTGTACAGCGCTCTTTCGCACGTGCCTGTGTGAATCACGAACCCCAGGTGTGGTGAGCGGTCTGCCGTGTGCGTGTCCTAACCGTGCTGGAACACATCAGTCTGACTGGCTTCCTCCTCTGCTGGATTCCTCGGGGGCCTGGAGACACGTCTCGTCCTCCTGCCTCAGTCCAGGACCGTGATGTGGGTCAGCTTCCTGTGTGACAACCGTCCGATTTAAGACGTCTGCGACAGTCACTCAGCCAGCAACAGTGGACATGTCTTTCTTCTCTATCCACTCAAGCGGCGCTCCATTCAGCCGGCAGAGCGTGTAGTGGCCAACACCAGAGCGTGGCCTGGTGTCCTCCGGCCACTGCCCACCACAGAATACCTACAACGATAACATGGTGATAGCAGCGGAGTGGATCAGGTTTTGTTTAATGCATTAATAATTACAGTGACTAGAAGTGATCGGACGTTGTTTCCCACCTTTAAGATGTCTTGTTTTAAGGAGGATGCTGAAGGTTAGTTAGTTAGTGTTAGTATGACAACAAGTAGGTTTGAGGCCGAAATACAATTCATCCAATCAAATTAAAGAATGTATGGTGAGGAAAAAATAAACCGAATATACTGGAAAGCTGAAAGAAGACTTGACGACAGCAGAAGAAGCACATGAAGCTATATTCTTGACCCGCCCAAGGCGTGGTGATGGGACCCTTGAATGGCTCCGGGATCTTAACAGACGGCACCTGACTTGTGCATGATCCGCTGTGAGCTGCCCCAGCACAGGCAGTTTCTCCTGCTGCTGCGCTACTACTGTCATCATTGCTGTTTTCGCTCTTGTGGGATCCACAACG